>PISX010004504.1:55367-120733 GCA_004024625.1 Mellivora capensis | reverse complement strand
CTCCCCCTCCTTCCCTCCCTCCCCCCTCCCCTCCCTGCCTCCCTTCCACATACATTTCTGAACCTCTTGCACATGCCAAATACGGGGGCTACAAAACTGATCAAATAAAACATATCTTTATATTTTTCTATCTTCCTAATGTTCATGTTGGAACCTGCCCTTTCCTTTATCTGTCTCAGGGGATCTGAGTTCAAGTATTGGCATGTCACTGATAGCTCTGTGCCTCTGGGCCAGTCAAGTCACCTCTGAGCTTTAGTTTCCTGTGTATACCATGAAGATGATAATACCCTCCTCCTGAGACGACAGTGGATCATATGTGTGAGGTGTCCAGCAGGTGCCTTTGATGGTAGCTCCTCACTGAGTGAGAGCCACTCTCCAGCTGGAAGCCAGATCCGGCATGTCCTCTGTGACCAGCACAGGGCCAGGCACACCGTACAGCGGCGTGCTCAATCATCCCAGTTTTCCTGGGACTGTCTTGGTCCATCTCGGGACACTCCTTTGTCTTGGGTGACCGCAGACAGGGGGTCACCCTACCCTACATTCTCCATAAGGGTTTGTAGAACGGACCTATGAGTGGATAAAAAAGGGAAGGACAGAGTTGGGACTTGGGCAAGCAAAAGCAAGCACGGGGCAGCTGGCTTGTCGGGGGAGAGGTGGTCTCGTGAAGGGTCTGGGTGGCGGAGCAGGTGGAAGGTGGGAGGTGGGCTCGGGGCCTTCTGCTGCTTGGCAGCATGGGGAGAGGTACAGGCCCTGAGTCTGCGAGGCTGTTGCTTTTAAGCAAGCTTCAGGCTTCCAAGGCATATGCACTCGTTGTCTGGTCCCCTTTATCTAGGAAGGCCTGTAATAAGCCACCGGCTGCTCCTTTGCCTTAGAAGCTGGAGGCCTCTTGTTCCTCATGGGACACACGGTGTTCCTCAGGAGCTGTGTACTCCAGACTGTGAAGAGACTAGGCCAAGGTCCAGGCTGGGAGATGGGAGAGCAGGGCTCTAGCCCCATTCCCTGGTCCTGGCCCAGAGACCTAGCAAGGCCTCAGTTCCCCACCTGTTCCCTGAGGATCCAGCCCTTCCTGCCAGGGTGTCTGTGAGATGTCCCCTGCGAAGGTCCCTTGGCATGTCTCGCCCAGAGGAGACACACAACACGTGTCCTCTGTTGTTCCTTTCTGTAAACGGGGACAATACAATCAGCTCTGCCTACCTTCCAGGGCCGATGTGTGGACCAGATGGGATGCGGGATGTGAGAACACTGGGTAAACAGTGTCATAGCCTTCAAATATTTGGGGTTGGGGTTCTTGGTAGGGCTGTTTCTCCTGGCCCAGGGGTCCAGGCACAGGTGGGGGCGATCCTGCCCACCCAGGCACGGAGGACCCTCCTGGAGGTGTGCTCCAGGATCACAGAGAAGTCGAGCGCTGCTGTCCATGGGAGCATGCACACTCCGTGGGCCGGTCCTGAGCTCAGACGAGCTCTGCTGCTTCTGAAACCGTGGCAAGAGGGAGACAGACAGCCAGACTTGGTCCTGTGGCAGGGAGGGTTTAGTTGCAGCAGGACGCGTGACCAGAAGAAGGAATGTCCTCCGGAGCCTCCTCTGTCGGTTGGGCTGGAGGCAGGGCCTTTGTGAAGGCGGGTGGTGTTCGGATCGCCTCTGGGCCCTTCCTCCAGCCCAGGGGCGGACTCACCATGAGGCTGAAGGCTTCAGCTTCAGGCCCTCTGTGCTCCAGGGCCCCTTCCGAGACCTAGCGCTGTGTCCACGAACTCAGAGGTTCTGTGAAAGGTGCAAAAAGAAGATATTTTTGTACTCTTCTTTTTTCTTTTTTTAAAGAGGGCTTCCAAACGCTATGAACTCATTCAAGCCTCGATCTGCCCCTGCTCAGGCCGGGTGGTCCTTTGTGCCAGGATGTCGGCGCCATGTCCCTGCGTGTGCTCGGGGAGGTTTCACCCCATACACGCGGACCTGGTCATCAGTTACGGCCCTCCCTGCTGAGGCAGGACCCAAAAGCCATCTGGGTGAGCCACTTCCGGGCCAGGCCCAGCTGCCAAGCTCCCTGGATGTGTAAAGGAGAGACTGGAGAAGTCCTTCAGCCCTCAGTCTTACTCATCTGTAACGTGGACATCATCCCTACGTGAAAAGCCCTGGAAAGGTCTAAATAACGTGCCACAGGTGAAACTGCCTGGGACAGCCCCCAGCTTGTCGCGGGAGCTCAGTAAATGTTGGTGGAACCTGGATAGAGATGGGGAGGGGGTGGGGTAGGGAGATTTGGAGGCTTGGGGGAAGGGGGTGGGGGGCGCCCCTTCCATTGGGGTTTCTGTCAGATTCACCTGTACTGTGCTGGGCCTGGTGCTGGGATTCAGACAGCTGGGGTGGGGTGCCGGTGGTCAGATGAGATAAGAGGGGGAAAAGGGTTTATTAGCTGTGGAGTACAGTTTCCTGGGAAGGGGCCATTGTAAACTGAGTGGCCCTTTGGTGGGGGAGGGCAGAGTGGAAATCTGGATCGAACTTTCCTGCTGCTGGGGGTGAGAGGTCACCAGCCTGACCTGTTTTGTTTGAGAGAAGCAGCCCAAGCAGGCAAGCCAGACCTTTCCTGCTTAGAAGGGAAACCAGGCCGGCAGGGTGCTCCCGTCCCTCGTCCCTCGCAACTTCAGCGCTCCCTTCAGGGAGGGGAGGGAAGGGCAGTGAGCTGGGGACTGGGAGGAAAGAATAGCAGCTTTGGTGTGAGGCTCCCTTTCAAATCCAGCCACTATTGCTTATGTCTGTGACCTTGAAACAGTTACCTATTCTTTCTGAACCTCTGTTTTCCTGTCTTTAAAATGGGGGTGATAATATTCTCTCCCCACTGCCTGGATTGTAGTAAGGCCTAAATGAGATGGTGTAGGGCTAGCACTGGCACACAGTAGGTGCTTAGTAAATACTGATTATCCCTCACTCCTCCCCCATGACCCTCATCTAACTGTCTTGCATTCTACTCCATTACCTATATGCATATACCCTTGGTTGGACTGGGTTCCCCGAGGGCAAAGGTTCTGTTTTATTCATCCATCACTACACCCCCAGCCCTGGCACAGTATCTTCCAGACACCTTGAACTGGTTGGCAAGAAGCTGCACTGGGTCAAAGAAAAGCGCAGGAAGTTTAAGCCAGAAACTCACTTACTGTGCACCTACTGTGCGCTCCTGCCAGAGGCCTAATGGGTGGTCTGTGCCCTGCCTGTCAGTAGTAACTTGAATGGCCACTGACTGTCAGTAGTAATTTGCTGTCACCCTCTGTACCAGCAATTTTCTTTTCTTTTTTTCTGGTCCCAGTACCCGGCGCAGGGGGTACCCATACATTTTTGGTGAATGAATGGCTGCCTTCCTTCCCTCTCTCCCCTGCCTTTCTGAAGTCAGGCTTTGTGTCCCTCCCAGCCCAGCCACTTTCCAGCTGTGGCAAGTCACCCTGCCTTGTTCAGCTTCAGCTTCCTCCTCTTTAAAACGGGGAAAATAGTGATATCAGATGTCCAAGGGCCCAACTGTGCCTAAGAACAAGGTAAGCACCTCATAATGTCAGCTGCTGTTTTTTGCATGATCTCCAGGGGTCTTTGTCATCTGGCAGGGGGAACATTCCATTCCTGCAGACCCTCTCTGCTGGCCTCACAATGGATTTGGAGCTCAGTGCAAACTGTTTATGTTTCCCCGGGAGTTTATTACCCAGTCAGGCCTACTGCAATTAATTACTAGCAGAGCAAATAACTTGTCCCTGGGAGGCTGGGCTTGGCATAAACATTTACATCCAGTCAGGGGCCCGCCCAGGGCCTAGGCTCTTTCCTCCAGGCTCTGGAACAGAGGGAGATCAGAGGATCAGGCTGAGAGGCGTAGGATGGGGTGGGGTGCCAAAGAGAAACAGCTTTCCTTCAATTGCTTTTCCTGGAGGACTCCTTAGCCCTTGAGGTGTTGGGCCTCTGCTTTCTCTTTCCATCTCCCTCGCTGCCCCACAAGGAGAGTCCCTGTGCACAGATGGGGAAATTGAGGCTCAGCTAAATTAAGCAGCCTGCTTAAAGCCACAGAACCTGCAGGAAGGGCAGGAGGTGAAGGTTCAAGTGGTAGCAATGTGGAAAAATAGACTGGGAAAGAGAGGCTAGAAGCTGGGAAATCACTGAGGGATTGCTTGTTGGTTCTCTTGTTCATTCACCACATGTTTGTCGGGCCCCTGTGAGGGGAGCCTGAGGAGGCGGTGCTGACTGTTAGTGAGGACTGAGACTGACCGACTCCACACTGAGTTCCAGAAACTCCCTCTGGATCGTCCCATTAACAGTCAAACATGTGGCAGAGGCAGTTTCTTGGAGGACAGGAAGGAGGTGGCCTCTGTGGGTCTCTAGAGCTCAGAGCCACACTGTTTTACACAGAGAGGTGGCCTGAAGGGGAGTAGTCTTCAAAAAAAAAAAAAAAAAAAAAAGGTGGGGGGGAGGTGAGGGTGGGAAGGGTCCCTGGATGGCTCAGTCAGTTAGGCATCTCCCTCTTGATTTGGGCTCAGGTCATGATCTCAGGGTCATGAGATTGAGCCCCACGTCTGGGTCCGTGGTGGTCACGGGGCCTGCTTAAGATTCTTTCTCCCCACCTCTGCCGCCCGCCTCCCCGTACCTCTCTCTCTTTCTTCCCCTCATTATCAAAAACCCAAACACCAATGCAAACCAAAACAAAACCAACAAAAAATACCAAAAGGAAGGGCCCTCTGAAGGCAGCTCACTCCTCTCAACCTAGAATCTGGAATTCTAGAGTCCCGAGCCCCTACTTTTGGGCAAAGAGAAGGTTCAGAGAAGGTTTAGCTCAAAGTTACACAGCAGGAAGGCTTAGTGGACATTCCCGGCAAAGGGCTTTATCTCGTGCATTTATGTCTTAGGGGTGAAATGACCGATCATAGGGGAAACTCTCATGGCTGTCCTGATCCCATGCCCCCTCTCCACTCCGTGGCTGTGAGTCCTGTGTTTTCTGGAGGCCCTTTCCGCTCAGCATTCCTGCTCCACTTGCAGTCTTGCTGTGTAACTCTCTAGAGCCTCCTGCTGGGGCCATCTTCCCTCTATGCTGGAAGGAAAGCCAAGGCTTAGGGAGGAAAAGGAGCAGGGTCCTTCTGCCCCTGTACTCATTTTGGACGTGGTGTGCCTGGATTCTGGAACCTCTGGGGGTGGGCAGGAGCGCATCTCTGCAGCTTCAGGTCCTGGGGCACCCTGGGGCCTCACCTGAGCCCTCCACTCTGTGTTGTCAGCACCTGGCCCAGAGCCTGGCTTGTGGTAACTGATGTCCAGGGAAGGTGTGACTTGCAGGGTGAGTGAATGGCTGGTGGCAGACGAGGGTGGCAGGCAGGGGACTCCACTCCAAGTCACTCCTCGACCACAGATGAACATCGGCGTTGCTTCCAGAAAGGAGACAGGACAATAGTCCTCACTCGCAGGGTCATGGTGAGGATCAAAAGGCAGTCGAAAGTGGAAACAGATGGTCCAAATGTGCATCAGTGGATGGATGTCTAAACCGATCATGGTCAGTCCAAACCATGGAGAAGTATTGAGTCATAACAAGGGATGACACAGCGGTGCCTGCTGTGACAGGGACGAGCCTTGAAAACATTGCTCTAAGTGAAGGAAGCCAGTCGCCCAGGTCACACATGTACAATTCCATTTATATGAAATGTCTAGAATAGATCCATCTGTAGTTGCCAGGGGCTGGGGGAAGGGGAGAATGGGGAGAAGAGACTTCCTATGGTTGAGGCATTTCACTGTGGAGCCATGGAAATGTTTTGGAAATGGAGGAGGTAGGTTTTTTGTTTTGTTGTTGTTGGTGGTGGTTTTTTTTTTTTTTTTTTTGCACATCTTGAATGTACTTAATGCCACTAATTGTTCACTTTGAAATGCTAAGTTTTATGTTATGTGAATTTCACCTCAATACATTATTTTTTTTTAATGGCAAAAAAAAAAGACACATCTGTTAGGAAAGGATGCTAGAGGTAGGATACGGGTGTTGGGGTGAGGCTCCTGGAGGAAGGTGGGGTGAGACTGAACAGCCGTGAAGAGTGCAGGTGTCAAGTGGAAGGCATTTTGGCGGGTTGGTAGGACCAAGGGTTCTAGAATAAGACTGAGGGGATTCAGAGCTCTGTGGCCTTGGGCAGTTGATTTAACCCTTCTGTTTCTGTTTTCTCAGCTGTGAGATGGGAGTAATGAAGTTTTTATTATGGGACTCGTAATCTTTTATCATGGAAATTATAAAATATTCCTGAGGATTAAATGCATTAATATTTGTGAAATGCTGAGAACGGTGCTTGGCGCAAAGTGGGCACTGCGTGAGTGTTAGCTGCTGTTACTGTTGCTCATTCGCACTTTCATTTATTTGCTCACTTACTGAGCACCAGGCCCCGGGCTGTGCCCTGAGGGCCGGGCTGGGAGGGCAGGGAGGTGGCGGTGGGAGGGGGGGCCTGGGTCCTGTTCTCAGGGGCGCCCTCATATCTGGATGCAGAGTCAAGGCCCTGCTGTACCTCCTCCCCCCACCCCCGCCGAGCCTGTAGCTCCAGCTGTTAATGAAAATCGTGCATCACCTCCCGGTTCTCAGAGCTTCCTGAGCAGGCACTGTCTCCCTTAGGACCTGGCAGTCCTCTTTCTTGGCTTTTGAAAACACCTGGGTCTTGAGGGCTGGTGCCTTGGGCTTTCTGGAACATTAGTAAGTCCCTGGGCCTTGGTTTCCCTGCTTATCCTGGGAGAGGACAGGCTGTGCTCTGGGGCTCTCAGTGTCTTTTAACCTCCAAACCTGAGCCCATGCTTGGGGTGGGACTGACGTGTCACATCTGTGAGATTTAATTTATAAAAAGTGGACAGTTGTTTTAGGGCTCGCGTTCTGGACAACTGAGATAGGGGTTCGGAGTAGGAGTCGGGGTCTTTCCTGAGCTCCCGCCTTCAAGCTTTTGCCTCCTTTTGGGCCTGGCCAGCCCCTGTAGGCCTCCCAGGCTCTTCTAGCAGTCATTCAGGCTCTGAGTCTCGTGGACTAAAACAGTCTGTTTCTGGCTGCCGCCCATCCCTGCTCTGTCAACCCGTCCATGTCTATCGGCACCCCTCCCACTGCCGTCCTCAGCCTGTCACTCCAGCACGGTCATATGCCCCATTCCCTCCCTGTGACATTCAGTACACACACAATCACCAGGTCCTGGTGGCTCCCATTCACCCCCAGGGGAGTCTTGCTCAGCTTCCGTACCCTCCTTCTACCACCTTCGTCCCTCAGCTTACCCCACCCACCTGCCCTCCTTCCACCTAGAGCTCTGTCTCCACCTGGTGGCTCCCCTGCCAGCTGCTTGTCACGGAGGTTGTCCCAGGGCAAAGGAACAGAAAAGTCATTCCAGGAAGGAGCTTGCTTTCTCTCTTCTTGTAAAAACAAAGTTACATCTTAAGTAGCTTGAGTCAGGCTTCCAGAACTCCTCCCTGGTGGTGGGAGGATGGATAAAACAGGCAGTGGCACTGTGCTAGAGGGCCTCTGGAAGAAAGCAGAGCCAGCGTCAGACCAGGCAGAGTTCTCTGGCTTCTCAGAAAGCCCTGATATATTCATATCTCCTCCCCTCTCTCCCAGACACAAACAGCACACTCCTGCACACGTGGACACTGGCTCTCAAGGGTTTGGCACCCTGGGTTCAGGGAAGTTTTCTTGGGTAGAACACTCATTTATTCAGCCTTTCATTCATCCATGGGCCTTTGTTCAGTGCCAGGCCCTGTGCCGAACCCTGGGGATATGGAGTGGGGCCAGACCAGGTCCCCGTCTGAGGGCTGGTTCCGGAGGCTGTTGGGCACTCAGAAGCACACAGTGCGGTCTGATAAGTGCCATGCATTCGTTTGCTCATTCAACAAAGGCTTGCTAAGCACCTGCTGCGTACCAGGCCCCATTCTAGCACCGGGGCACCGGCCCAGAACAAAGAAGGCGAGAACCCTTACCTTTACCAGGCTAGCCTTCTGGGGCTGTGCCATCCCAGAGACACGGTGACCAGAGTTCTGAGGGCACATTTAAGAAGAACTAATATTTACCATCCAATAACTATTTTTAAAAACACAAAATCAGGGGCGCCTGGGTGGCTCAGTCATTAAGTGTCTGCCTTTGGCTCAGGCCATGATCCGGGGGTCCTGGGTTCGAGCCTGGCATCCTGGGATCGAGTCCCTCCCTGCTCAGCAGGAAGCCTGCTTCTCTCTCTCCCACTCCCCCTGCTTGTGTTCCTTCTCTCTCTGTGTCTCTCTCCATCCGATAAATAAATAATTAAGATAAAAAACAAACAAACACAAAACCTTCATTTTAGACAAGGAGAAGATAGCAATCGTCCATAATTTCATCGCTTTGGAAGAACATTAAAAAAAATTTTTTTTCAGTGTTTGCCCTCTCTGCTACGCATGTGTGCGTACGTGTATGTGTGCGGGTGCCTGTGTGTTCAGGCACAATGGTGCTTAAGCTGTCTGTGACATCTGGACTAGTGTCTTTTTTCCTCCAGTATTTCCCTGCCATTAACCCAGCATTAATAAATCCATATTTATTAATGACACACAGAGTTCCTCATGCAAATGCTCCTCAGTTTATCGAACTCTCCTCTTCCTTGGCATAGACATTATTTCTAGTTTTTTTGCTATTCCAAATAATGCTGGAATGATTAGTTTCGAAGCCACCCAGTGACCCTCGGAGGGCAGGATCCTGGAAGTTGCAAAGGTCCCAGGCTCTCCAGCTGCCCATCCTCCCTCTCCCCTGCAGGCCTTCCTTGCTGTGAATGCTGGGTGCCTCGCCAGGTCAGTCTCAGTACAAGTTGTTGCATTTCTACTTGGCTGCATAAACAATCAGCTGATAACTTAGTAGATGGAAATAACAACGTTCATTTTTTTTTCTCTCCTGGCTTCTGCGGGTCAGGATGTGGGAAGGGCTCAGCGGGGCATGTCTGGCTCAGGGTCTTGCGCGGTCACGGCTGGCCCGGGGGCTGGAGCAGTTGCGTGCTTGAAGCGGCCCCTTGTTGCTATCACACCTGGAATCCGGCCCCGCCTCCCTGTGTCTCATGGCTCCCTCTCACATGCGGGCGGCCTCCATGTCCGTGTCCCCCCTGGACGAACCATGCCAGCTGAACACACAGTGCTGTCTGCGGGCCTGGGGTTCTTGCCAGTTCTCGACGTACGTGAAGTTGCTCATTGAATCCTCACAGCGACCCAAGGAGGCAGGTGCTGTTGGGATCTCACTTCCCGCTCAGAAAGTGCACGTGTGGGATCTGAACCCAGAGCAGCCTTATTACTGAGCCTGCCCCCCTCCCTGCAACTGGTCTCCCAGTGTCTACTCCAGCCTCTCTGCCCTTCCGTTCTCCACCTAGTGGCCAAAGCGAGCACATTTAAGGGTCATTCCATTGTTTGCGTCCATTCCTTGCTGAAACCCTGCCAATGTCTTATCAGGCTGACGATTAAAATCCCAACTGGTGACCAAGGCCACCTGGTGACTGGGCGCTGTTGGTCTTGTCCCCCCCACCCCACGCCCCCCTCCCTCAGCGCCTTCAACGAGGCTTGCCCCCGCTTCCGAGCCATTGTGTAATGGGCCACCCCTTGCCCCTTTCTGAGTTTTTACTGCTGCTACTTCAGCTCCTAGCTCAGACCTCCTTTCCTGAGGAAGCCTCCTCGACTTCCCAGGCTGGTCCGTCACGTATCCTGGGCTCTCGGAGCCCTGTATTTGGCGGCCCTTACTCTAAGAGTCACCGTGTACTATTTGTCGGATGTCTGTCTTGCAGGGCTGTGGTGCTGCACACTTGTGGGTGATGCCGTTGGCATTGTGGTCTGTGCCACGGAACCCCCTAGTGTTGGGCAGTGTGAAGCCCTGCTGTCTTCCCTGCTAGAAGGGAAACGTTGGGTCCGTTGCACAAACCTGCCCTAGTCACCGTTCGTCCTCAGTGGTCAGCAGTGTCTGACATGGAAGTAAATATTTGTGGAATATTATTCATAATAATAAGAGCCATCCATATGTGTTACCAAGCGTTAGGCACTACATTTGGTCAATCCTCAGAACAACCTTATAGGGTAGGCCCTCTTGTCATCCCCTCGTTTTAGATGAGGAAACAGGCTGAGGAAGGGGGAGTCATTTGACTTATGTCCTCTAGTGAGTAGAAGGTTCACCCAAGGCAGACTGGTTCACTATGACAAAAAAACAAACGAGAGAAGGATCCCTCAATTCTAGCAGCTTAGAGCTGGTCAGATGAGGGAGAGCCCAGACACACCCCATTGCAATAAAACTTCTCACAGTGGTGAGGACGTATGTGCGGGGAGGGTTGTTTTCCTCCAGTAGGGAGAGAGGAAGGAGAGAAAGGGCCCCTGGACAGGAAGTGGATTTGCTTTGGGGCCACTCTCCCATTTGGATGCCAGACCTGGCCACATTCTCCTGACCACAGCCTCTGTCTCCCCAGCTTGCTGTCCCAAAATGAAGGCCTGAGGAAAGAAGGTACCAGCCAGGACAGGGATGGGGTGGGACTCTTCTATGTGCCCATGTCATACCAGAGGCCTCAGCTCTTACTTATGTGGACTCCTGTCCTTAACCTGGTGATTTTCCTGAGAGGAAAACAGATAGGAGAATTTCCGTTACACAGGTGAGGGAATGGAATAACCCAGAAAAGTCCAGGGAATGGTCTGAGTCCTAGAGCCAGGACCAGAACCCAGATCCCTGGAAGCCCCTCAGCCCCAGGACTCTCTCTGTGTGTGAGAGAGAGTGTGTGTGGGAGTGTGTGTGTGTATGAGAGTATGAGTGTGCAGTAGGGGTGGGGGACAAAGATGAGGCCTCCCCCTTCCTCAGTCCTCCTTATCCCAGCAGCCTGTTCCACCAGAGGAAGAAACCCCCATTAAGGCTCTATGGACTGTCCCACAGTGCCTGCCAGTCCTGTTTGTTTGGGAGTTCGGAGTCGCCTCAGTGCCCGCTCTCCATCTGTTGAATTCCTTGGCTTTCCCACCGGCCTGTGGACTTTCTGAGGGCTAAGCCTTGACTATACCATCAGGTCAGTTTTGCTGCACAGTATTTTCTGAGTTTGTGTTCAATCCTGTGTGGAGCCCAGCCCAGCCCAGAGGTTGGTTCAGGGGCTTTGGGAAAAGTCGGTACCTGAGTGGATCTTGAAGGAGCAGTAGGAGTGACGGGAGTCCGTGTCACCTTCCTCCCTGAGCCCCAGCCCCTATGGGTACAGAGCTGGGCAGGCACTGGTGATTGATGCCCACCCCCCAACCCCTGTGCCAGCTCCAGTTTCTAGCAGGGCTACCCAGCCCCTGAAGATTCCAGAGACTCCAGCCCTGGGCGCCTGCCCAGCCACTGCCCCTCTGAGGCCCCGGCTTCTTTCCCTGTCTCCTTCCTCACAGGTCTGTCTTCTGGGGATTCTGTTTTGGTTGGAAAGAGGAGGCGGAGGTGTTTGCATGTCTGGCTCTTTCCTCCTTTCTCATTCCTCCTCCCTTCCTCCCTCTTGCCTCTCAAGATGTTTCCTCTGCCAATCTGGCCGCACTCCAGGCTCCCTGCTCTTCAGTAGCCGTCCTCTCCCGCCTGGGCTTCTGTGGGCTGTGGCTTTCCCTTAATGCCTTCTGTCTCCAGACGAGGGGTCCACGGGACACATCCTTCAGGGTGGGGGTCCATTGCCTCCACCTTCCCCTCTTGTTTAAAACCCACGTCTCCTGGGAGAGGAGGCCGCAGGCCCATTCTAGCGCTGCCTCCTGCTCCAGGTGTCCCTTTTCCCCTCCAGGCCTTGGTTCCCTGTGGATCCCATGGCATAGGCAGCCCCTTGGTGTCAGGGCCCATAACGTGCCTTGTGTTCATTTCATTGTAGTTTTGTGCTGCTTTGGCAAGCATCTGTGCTCCAGGCATGGGACACTGGGGAGCTGCTCCCTCCAGCTAGGCAGTGGCCTGGAGTACAGAATTTGCACTACCCACCCCCCCAGCCCGAACCACCTTTTCATGTTCCCACCTGAGGTCCCATCTTCCCTGAGGACCTCAAGGACCCCTTCTCCATCTACCCCTCCTGGCGGAGGTTCACAGGGTGAAGCAGACCCATACCCGGGCCTGATGGAGCTCAGCCTGGGCTGTGTACCCTCAGCACATTGCACCATGTCTGGAACAGGGCAGATAACTTGGTAAAAATTTGTAGAATGATTTCTGGAGGAGCAGCCAGTGAACCAGAGTGTGGCACAATAGAGGGGTGAGGACAGATAAGGTGCTGAAGGGGCACTTCCTAGTGGAGGTGACGTGTGGTGTTTCAGAATGGGTCAGAGCTGGACAGAAAGCAGGGTAGGGAGGGCATTCCAGATAGAAGGAACAGAGGGTGTGTGATCTGGGGCTGAGGGTAGATGCGAGTAAGTGGAAAGAAGGGAGGCTGGAAAGAAGGACCGGGATGTGGGAGGAACCTCTGTTCTGGGGATGGGTGCCCCGGCCTGTTGGAGTGGTGCCAGCACTTGGCCTACTCGGCAGGGTCCCAGGTCTCTGTGCCGTAGGCCTGGGTTTGGGGGGGCAGGCAGGTGGTGGAGGGGGAGGGCCCTCAGGGCTTTCGAGGCCTTGTTGGGGCTTGGGACTTCGTGAACCCAAGGTCACTAGCTCTGTTCCCCTGGGCCGAGCAGATCATGGGATTAGAACCTGTCAGGGCCAGCTGGATGAAGCAGGCTTGTGATAACACATAAGTTAGAACCAGGTTCAGCTGCAGTCTCCATAATTTCCTGGCTGGAACCATGAGCAAATCACCGACTTCTGCCTCTTCAATAGAGATAACACAAGCTGCCTCTCGAGACCGTTACAAAAATTAAGGTAACCTGTGTAAAGTTTTCCTTTTTCCTCCGTTTCTCCCCTTCCACCCCCACACTCCTTCTTGGCAGGGCTGGCCCTTTGCACTGGGGGCCTGGGTCCGGTGGCAAGGACAGGATATTCTCAGCACTGATAGCCCATCTCTCCTTCCACAGTGCCCTGGATTCCGCATGCCTCTAAGTGTGCATTCCTCTGGGTAGCGGTTCTCAGCATCTTGGGGCCCCTGTGTCTGCAGTACCTCTAAAAGGGCAACAGTTGGAAATGCACATTCCCAGGCCCACTTCTGCCCCTCCCCACCGAATGGGAACTCAGAAGGTAGGGCCCAGCAAGCTGGGTTTTAACGAGCCTCCCACGTGATTCTGACCCATGCTCGGGTGTGAGAACCTTTCTCAAAGGAGACTGATGCCCAAGGGCCTCTCAGCCAGAGGAGCCTGGGTTTGGGTCAGGAGTCAGAACATGGGAGTGCTTCCGGGTGGGTGACCTATACGGTCACCTAGAGCCCCAAGCTCAGGAGGCTCTCTGGATTGGTTAAATGCTTTTCTGTCACTGTCTTGACATCTGAACAAGGGGCCCTGCATTTCCATTTGGCGCTGGGTGCGCAGATGACTTAGCTGGTTCTAGGAGCTGGTCCCAGCCACGGGCCAGGTTAACTGGGTGTCCTCGGGGAAGTCGCTGTCTCTCTCGGTCTCACGTGCTCATCTATACAGGAAGATGAGAACCCCCACGTCCTAGTAATCGCAGGATTCAGCATGAAGCTTGGGCTCAGCACTCAGCCCAGTGCGCGGCCCAGGCCAGTGTAGAGTGGCCTGCCGAGGCCACGTGCCAGTTCTAGGCACACCCCTGGGGAAACCAGAGCAGCACACAGGCCCCGTCCTTGGCTTCATGGGGCTTTCAGTGTGGAGCAGGGAGATGGCAAGAGTTCCCGCTGTGAGGGGTGCCCTGAGAATGCCTGAGGGGGTGCTGACCTACTTGGGGGAGGTCACCAAAGGCTTTCTGAGGATGTACCCAATGAGCAAATATCTGAGATGGAGTGGATGTGAACTTGGTGTGGGGGGTGGACAGCCTTGTCCGGATGGAGGCAACAAAACACCATGTGCTGTGTTCATAGTTACCAATAGCAGATCTCTGGGGAGGCTGAGGTGAGGGGAGAGGGCCTAGAGGGAGGTGATGGGCCACAGGGGCTGCAGGAGGCTGCCCTTGCCCAGAGGCCTCCTGGAGCAGTAGGAATGTGGCCTTGCCAGCTCCTGTGGCTGGCAGGTTATTGACCCTCCGCAAACCTCAGCTTCCTCTTCAGCAGAATGGGCCTCCTAGTCCCCTCAGGTGGCTGTGGTGAGTGAGGTGTAAGCAAAGTGACAGCCCAGAAGCCCAGCACAGTGCTGCCTGTGGGAAGTGGATTCTTCCCTCTGGGAGGGCAGTGCGGCGCCCTGGTTTAGATCAGGAGCCCCTATAGCCCAAGCTGACTCCCTTGGGGTAGTCCTTTCTTTAACGGGAAGGAAAATCAGGCTGGTAATCCCTTTCCTAGAGACGATCCGGTGAGATTAAGGACTAACCAGCTTTGGGGGCCTAGAAGCAGCGGCTTTGCAGACAGCTGAGTATCCTTCTGCCTGGGTGTCCCCCATCTCGGGGTCCAGCCCAGGGTTAAATGAAACCCACCGGCTATATCACAGAGAGGGATGAGCTCCCCCAGCCAGTGTCCTGAGTCCAGGCCCTGCTCTCTCAATGGTGAGAGCGGCTTTCACTTCACGCAGGCCTCCCGGCACCAGGTCCTGTCCATGCGTTCATCAAGAAAGGCACTGTTATTTCCATTCTATCGATGAGGATCCGAACAACTCATTCCTTGCCCAAGGTCGCCCAGCTTGTGAGTGGCAGACCCCAAACTCCCATAGTGACACAGTGTGGAGCCAGGGGCGAGTCCTGTCCTTCTCTGGGCCTCCGTGCCACTACGTGTGTCCTGAGGGGTGGGCCCTAACATTCTTAGAGACCCCATCAGCCCCACTGCCCTGGGGTCTGCACTTCTGGGAGGGCCTGCTCCTCCACGAAGATAACCCACCACACTCTGTGCCCCATCCAGGGTGCTATTCCTTTACTGTGTAGGAAATGACTGGCTCACTCGGGCTCTCTCAGCTCCAGTCTGCCAAGCCTCCTGCTGCCGAGGGCTGACCTCTGGCTTTGCTCCCTCTCCCTTACCCACAAAGAGGAATGGGTGTGGCCAGGACCTATGGTTTTTCCACCATGAGTGCGTGTGGACCAGGCTGGTGAGGCAGGAGCCTCTCTCCTGTGGGAGAGTCCAGAGTTGTATAGAATTTGGTGTCTTCAGGGAAGTAACCATGGTCAGTGTGGCTGGAGGGCGTGTGTGTGGTGGGGGGACAGGAGTGGGTGGGCTCAGACTGTGAAAGGCTTGAAGGGAGCAGTGAAGGGGTTTGAGGCCAAGGAGAGACTCAACAGGTGTGCATCAAGCCTGACAGAAGATGTCAGCGACAGGAGACACAGAGTTCAGTAGCCATTGGTCATGGTTTCCTTACGTTGATTGTCACAAACACGCAGATTCCTCTTCTTACCAGCTATGAGAACTTGAGGCCACCACTAACCCCCAGGGCCTCATTTTCCCCACCAGTCCTGTGGGAAGAAGGATAAGGAGTCTTCCTCTCAGGGATTTCATCAGGAGCAAAGAGAGATAATGGGGAGATTTCATGTAATCTTGGTTAATCCTGCAAATTCGTGGCCCACTCAGCCCAGCTGCATAGCCAAGGCCCTTCCTCCCTGTCATAGGCCTCCCCCACTTCACGGTTTGGGGCAGGGTAGGACTCAGTCACTGGCTCCAGGAGGCCCCAGCCATAATACAGTTCCCCAGAACCCATCCTTCCTCTATCCTCAACCTTGACCCTGCATTAGTAGACCCCTGCCTCCCTCTCAGACTTTCCCCCAGCCTTGAAGCCCTGGCCAAGGGGCTCCCAGCCTTCATAGCCCTTGGAGAGTCCCAGAAAGGCCAGTGTGGTGTGGGAGGGAGCATACAGGACCCGAGGAAGTCATGTGCCTTCCCTGAGGCTGTGTCCCCATCTGCAAAATGGGAATGGGACGGTTGGTCTCCTATTGCTTCTGTAACAAATTACCAGAGATTTAGTGGCCTAAAACAGCACATATTTCTTCTCTTACAGTTCTGGAGGTCAGAAGTTCTCAAGTAGGTTGGTAAGGTTGTGATCCTTCTGGAGGCTCGAGGGCAGAATCCATTCCTTTGCCTTATCTAGCTTTTGCAAAGCTGCCTGCATTCTTTGGCTCCCGGTAAAGCCAGCAACATAGCATCTTCCAATTTCTCTCTCGATGCTTCCCTCAGCACAAAGTTGTCTCTTCTCTCTCTGACCCTGCTGCCTCCTTCTTATAAGGAGCTTTATGATGACACTAGGGCCACCTGGATAATGCAGGGGAGTCGTCCCTTCTGGAGATCCTTAACTAAATCACACCTGCGAGGTCCCTTTTACCATGTAAGCTACCCTAGTCACAGTTCCAGGCATTCGTATGTGGGCATCTCAGGGGGTCATTCGTCAGCCTGCCACACATACCTTGCAGGGTGGTTGTGAGGATTAAGGAGACAAGAAATGTGAAAGCTTCCAGCAGTGCCTGGGACATGGCAGTCAGTCTCCAGACATGCTTCTTTGACCTCCTCTCTCTGGGCCTCTGTCTCCCCATCCATAAAAAGAGGCCCATTCCAGCCCCAGCAGTTAGATCCCACCATCATCTAGAGTGAGTGGTGCCCAGGCGGACTGTGCCCTTAGCCCAGCCTGGGCTTCAGCGGAAGCAGCAGAATGGAGCCCTGCCTCCAGGACGCCCCCAGTAGCCCTCGGAAAAGCCCAAAGCCCATCTTCTCCTCCTCCTCCCTCTCTGGGGCAGGCCTCTGCCGGTTCCTGGCCTGCTGTGCATTTCCCAGCATTCCCAGGGATGGCTGATGGGAAAGGCTGAGCTCACTGCTCCCTGGGGAGGGCAAGGGCTGGAGGGAGGAGAGGGAGCGGCTGGCGGCAGCTGTGGGAGCTGAGGAGAGGAGGGGATATTTGCAGTGGGAGAGGTCGAGGTCATCAGTGTTCGGGGGGATGGGGGGCTCCAAACTGGGCCTCCCAGAAGCTCAGCTCTTCCTTGGCCTCCTCTGAAGGCTGCTCTGTGCCTCTGCCGGCCACCCTGCTGAGGGGCCTTGGGCTCTCTGGAGGAGAATGCACGTATGTTGGGGCTGGGAGGAGGGCATCACAGACCAGCAGGGTCGAGGAATGAGGGGCTATTGCCCAACAGGAATAAGAATACCACCCCCTTCACGGGGAGGGGCTGTCTTGGCCAGCGTCCCTCCTTTACTCGTACGCTGTCCCCCGGAAATTGGCCCCCATTTACCGTTGGGCTCATCATCTGTCTTCCCTGGACCTTATTTTCCGTATTTGCACGTGCGTGAGGGGCAGTGGGAGAAGGCAGGTAAGAACACCACTGTGGGATTTGAGAGAATTGAATGAGATCGTGATTTTGGAATGATCTGGAAGCATATAGTCTGCTCTAGAAGGATGTATAATTCCACGCGTACGCACATCACTTCAGTGTTCTCTCTTCACCTTGATGACCCGGCAAACTCTTAATCATTCTCCAAGTCCCATCTCACATGTCGACTGTTCTCTGTGACTTCCGAGCCACTCCCTGGAATTACTGTCACCTTCTTTACAACTCTCACAGGCCCTTTGCAGGGTTGTTTTTGGTTTGTGCCATCTACCTCCCCTACCACATGTGGGCCGTGTGTTCACCCCAGACCCCCTCTGCTTCTCAGGGTACCCATAGTTGCGGTAGAATAGAGGCAGGATGGCGAAGGCTGGGCAAGCTGGCCTCCTGGGGTCTGGCTAGGGCAAGGTCCCCCCGGGGCAGTCCAATCCTCAGAATGGAGCAGGTCCCCACAACCAGCTCCATCAGATTTACAAGCATCTGGGTTGGGCAGCTGGAGCTGGTTCTAAAGTTGTCACTCCAAACAGGTGGGTGGCTAACGAAGGAGCCCCACACTGTTCCTCCTGGCAGGCTCCTCACACTTCCCAGGACAAAGAAAGGGAATCCCAAGGAGCAGGGTTTGGGTTGGGTATGGAGGTGTTGATTACCAAGCCCCAGGGTGTGGTTCTGGGAGAGGTTTGGAGATGCCCTGAGGGCTCCTTCCTGTTTATGGCCTCACTGAGGACAGCTGCTCTTGGCTGTGCCCACCTGATCCGTAGGTCTCTGTGTTCTTGAAAGTAATGAAAATGGATTTCTTAAAAATGCTTGCTAATTCAGCCTTGTTCTCATAATAGGCCTTTGTCTTTGGCCTCCTAAGAGCTCCTCATACCCATTACCTCCTCTCAGCTGCCGAGGCCAGTCAAGGTAACGTGACCTGGATTGAGAGCTGGTGAGCCATTTGAGGCCAAGGTGGGCAGGAACCTGCCCAAGGCCACTCAGTGAGTTTGTTTATGGTGGTGGTGGTGGTTAGTATTTTCACCACTTGCAGGGCTCTAGCTGGGTACCAGGGCCTCATCTAACCCCGCAGACAGCTGAAGTCCGGGCTGATGAAGCCACCCGTCTTCTGCCTGACCTCAAGGTGCTAACCCCTTTGATGCACCTTCTCTGTGCCAAGCGCAATCCCCTCCCCGGAGCAGCTCCCAGCCTGGGCGAGGCGGACATCTGTGGGTCATGCCCACCACCACGCTCACCAAGGTGCAGGAGATAGGCGCCCTCAAGGGACTAAGGGAATAATGGCTTCTCTTCCTTGATTTGTCCTCAAGATTAAACACGAGAAATATGCAAAGTACCTAGCACATAACAAATACATGAGAAATCTTAAACCGATTGCTATTGTGGGTTTTTCTTATTTTCTAAATTTTAATAAAACTGCTCAGTTAGAAGTTTCAAAAGAAGGAGAAGTATAAGTGTGCCTGGGTGGCTGCGTCCATTAAGCATCTGACTCCTGATTTCAGTTCAGGTCACAATCTTGTGGTCATGAGATCAATCCCTGCATCGGCGTCAGCTTGAAATGGTCTCTCTCTCCTTCTGCCCCTCCTCTGGCGCACGGGCTCACTCTTGCTCGCTCTCTCAAAATAAATAAAATCGTTTAAAAAAAGAAAGGAGAACTGTATTTTGAGAGGACCGAGAAGCTTGTGTTTTACAAATCTGTAATATTATTCTTTGAGAGGACCTCTTACATCCTGAGAATACCACGGTATGTCCAATGATGAATGTATTTGGTTTGGAACACAGGATAAATTATATCTTTTGAAAGTATATAAGTCTTTTAAAATCAGAAACATTGTAATTATATTTTCACTTCTTAATTGATGAAGCAGATGATTTGAGCTGCCTCCGTCCTTTCTCTTCTGCTCTGTGATGTTGGACAAGTTACTTAACCTATTTGTCTCTAAATTTCATCCAGTGTAGAGTGGGAATAATGAGAGTATCTACCTTACGGGGTTCTTGTGAGGTTTAAATGAGTTAATATAGTGTTTACAATAACACTGGGCTTGTATTAAATGCAATAAATAGAATTTATAGTAATAATAACAAAATATACCCAGGTTAAGTTACCAGATTAAGGTGGCTTTTCAGCGAATATGTATTCAGCTGACATTTACTGGGTGCCAGCCCTGAGCTTGTTTGGGCCTTGGTCTCGGGTCTCCACTGCTCTCTCCCTCCGCGCAGTGGCCAGGGCCCCCGGCTCCATTTCCACATCTTGCTCCTAGCCCCCAGGGCCCCGGGTGAGGCTAAGCTCATAAAAAGTGTCGGCAAAGCACTTTGTGGATCGATGCTAACTAATAGCGGCTCCAGGAGCTGGCACGTATAGGGAAAAGGACCATGAAGGTGGCTTGGACCAGGCTCAGGGATGGCACCTGGCCCTTGGGGAGGCCATTAATGTCCTCATGGCGGGACCTGTCCTTCCTCTCCTGTGCCTCCTGCCACTGTAGCCAGCAGTGGGTGCTGATTTGGGGGCTGGTGGGGGGGGCATTAGTGGCCCCAGGGGGAAGAGGTTTGCCCACCTGGCAGCAGAGCCAGGACCAGAGACCCAGGGAGCCCACGCATCTGGTGGCATCCAGGCCAGAGCTGGGTGCTCAGCTTGTCCTGGGCATCTTCCTGTCAGGGCTTTCCTCGTCACCCCCTCAAAATCACTTGAGAAGTCAACATTCCTGGGTTGGGACAGACGGCCGCTGGCCTCTATCCAGACACGTGGCTATCTTAAGTACAGCAAGGCTGCTTTGGGTCGGTTGAGGGCATGAATGGGAGGTTGGCGTGAGACCTTGCACAAGGGACGATTGGGCAGAACTCCCCCTGGTTCTGCCCCCAGAGGGAAGCCCTTCTCTGTGTCTTTGACTGAATGAGGTCTGTTCCGAGAGGTCCCCGCTTGTGGGGGCAAGCAGGTGGGGGGTGTGCCCTCTGGGAGTTCCTAGTCTAATGGAGGAGGCATGGCCCCATCTTCCAGGAGAGAGACTCCTGTCTGATGGTGGGGGGAAGTGGCTCCTATTTCCTGGAGCTCCCCATTTAATGGAGGGGACATAGCTCTCTTGTCCACTGGCAGCTCGTTATTTAAGGAAGGAGGCATGATCTTTATCCTGCAAGAACCTCTAATGATTAAAAGTCACAGCCACTTCCCTCAGGGGAAATCTTTATTTGATAGAGGAGATCTGCCCTTTGCCCTCAGGAAGGTCTCCTATCTGATGGGGGAGGCTCATCTTGTCACTCAGGAAGGCCCATTGATGGCCTCTGCCCTTGTCTCCCTCCTCCCTGCTTACCCGCCCCCTTCAGCATGATTTATGGGGCGCATAGATCTACAGGCAATAGCCACAGAAGGCTGGGCCATGTGTGTTGGGGGGTGGCTGTTGTAGGGCAGGGAGGAAGAGAAGAAGAGGGACTACAGAGGGACTTCATAGCAAGTGAGGGTGACATGGAAGGCTTCCCAGTAGAGGTGTCTTTATGGGACAGTCTGATGCACAAGAGGTGCCTGGCTGTGATAAGTATCCCCAGGGGGATAATGTGTAGAGGCTCCCCTGGGCTGGGAAGGAACACTTGAGAGGTCACTCCAGGGAGCCCCTGTTCATGCTGGCCCGACTGCTGGGGTGGACGGGCCCCGGGGAGACCCTCACCTTCTGTCTGTACACAGCTGAGTGCGGTCAGCCCAGAGACATCCGCCCTCCAAGGCCCAAGAAGCCCAGAGGAGGAGAGGAAACAGGACGCGTATCAGGAACGCCTTTTCCTTTTCTTTGTAACTAACCCCCTCACTCGGGGCTGGGGAGAGCTGAAGGGCCTGCCCTGGCCTGGCTGTTGCTGCCTCCAGCCCCCAGCTCTGGGTCCTACGCACACAGCCTTACCCGCCCCCTTGGCTGCTGCTTCTGGGCCGGTCTCTCACTTCACCAAAACTCAGGACTCTCATCTGTAAAATGGGGTAAGACTTCCTATCTGCCTCACATGGAAGTTTTTTTTTTTTTTTTTCCTCTCTGTGTAGGATTTACATAACTTATTCCTTTATTCCTGAGATGGGCATTGGGCACCTGGGAGCTTTGGGTTGGGCAGGGGCAAGGAACAGATGCAGACAGACAGGAAGTCCGTGTGGGACTTGTTTGAGGAGCTGGGGGACATCTGAGTGGAGATGTCACAAAGCTGGTGGGTGTGGGGTCAGAGAGGATCTGGCTGGAGATGGGGTTTGGACTCACCAGCCTTGAGTGGCAGCCAAGTGGCTGGGTGGGTGGCGTCACCCGGGGAACTGCTTGTCATGCGCCCTGGGAAGGAGTGGAGGGCCGGGCCCTGGAGGCCACAGCCTGTGGGGCTCAGCGTACCGAGAGCCGGACACAGAGCAGGGATGGGGAACCATGCAGCCAGGGCTCCAGTGGCCAAGAGGCTGGTGGGGAGGTGGTATGTGGGGAAGGGCAGGCCACAGAGGATGAAGAGGCGGTAAAGGTGAAGGTACTGAGACCTTGAAGAAGGCGGTCAGTAGACTGGCATTCTCTCACTGTTCGCATGATTTCAGGTACTATTGGTCTCTGCAGGCCAGAAGGCTCCTTATGTGTGTGTTTGTGTGGTGTGTGTACGGCCTGTGTGTGGGGATATTGGAGTGGGATATGTGTTGCAGGCGTGAGTGGTGTGTGCGTGGTATGTGTGTCTGTGGGGTCCGTGTGCATCTGAGGTGTGACGCATGTATGATGACGTGTGTGGTGTAGGTGGCAAGTGTGCACAGTGAGCGTGTGCTGTGGCGTGTGTGATATGTAGGTGCTTTCTGTATGTGTGGTGTGCATGGTGTCCGTAGGTGTGGGTGAGGGGTGTGCAGTGTTTGTGTGGTCTCAGTGGGTATGTGTGTGGGGGGGTGTGTCTGTGCGTGTGTGTGTGTGTATGGTGTGCATGGCACTTGTGTGTATGAGGGGTGTGGGACTTCGTGCACATTTGGATCCTGGTTCCACATTGCACAAAGCAGGCTGGTGCTGAGCCATCTACCTGGGCTGGAAACTGACCAGCGTCTCCCAGGCTTGTGAATTCCCTTCTTTACTTAGGGTTACACCCAGTGGTATACTGACAACAACTGGCTGTCCAGAAGACAACGGAGGTGGTGTGGTGGTACTTGCCACCGAGTTCTCCCACCAAGGAGTTTGCACTACTAAAGTGATGTCATTGGACGTGGGGATGGGGAGAGATGCGCGGTAGGACACCATCCGACAGCATTCCCCACGGCGACATAAGCAGCCTCAAGAGCATCGTAGGGAAATTTAATGAAATTACAGTAATGATAAGTTTGGAGTATGTATTCCCTTTGTTTTTAATATAATTTATTTAACTCTAAGTTTAGAATAGGATTTCTCACTATCAGTACTATGAACATCCGGGCTGCAGAATCTTGCTTGGAACGGGACTGAGTTGTGTCTTGTGCAGGCGGCATCCCTGACCTCCACCTGCTAGCGCCCATCCTCCAGAATGTCTCCAGACGTTGCCAAATGTCCCCGGTGAGGGGTGAAGGAGTGGCGTATTCACCCCGCAGTGGCGAGCCGTGGCAATGGCTCTGTTTAACCCATACGAGCCTCCTCCTGCACGTCACAGGCACCTTGTCTGGCTAAATATGAGACATGGCTTTTTGCCCTTAGAATTCTTTCCTCAGAGAAGAAATGCCACCTGAGGCCATAGCTTTCAGACTGGACAGAACCCCTGACCACAGAAGGCGCTCAGCCTCTGACCCGCCCCTGGAGAGGTCAACACAGAGTCCGAGATGCGCTCCCATAGCGATCGGCTCTGCTGTTTTATGACCCACTAGAAGGAAAAAAGTAATGCTTCTGAATTACTGTCTCATTTTGATATGTTATTCTATGATCCTAAAAATTTGTATGTGCGAATTGGCAAAACAAAACAAAACAACCAAACCCAAACAAAAGAAACTTCAAATAAAGTCTTCCTCTGGGGACATCTGACTGCCTTGTGTCTGGGGCCGCCCTGTGTGTCCTGGGCTCCCGCTGAGGCCCACGCGCCGCGTCTCCTCCTGCTGGCTGGGCTGCCCACCTCTGATTCGCTACTTGGCCCGGGTCCTGTTTCTCCCCAGCTTCATGCTTGGGGGTTGACTCTCTTTGATTCCTTTTTTCATTCATACGGAATATTTATTTAGCGCCAGCCATGTACCGAGGAAATGACTGAGGGAAGAGGCTTCTGATCTCTGCAGTTTCTCAGTGTTGCGTGGCTGTCTCCAAGGAGAGGTGGGATACAAGCCAGTGCGGATGCCGAGGGGACATGGGCGCTGGATGGGGGAGGGGAGGGACAGGTGCTAATGTGTGTGGGTGGCTGTTTTGTGCCTGGAACCGAGCTGGACATTTTACATCCTCTCATTCCGCCCTCCCACTGTGCTTTTGAGGGAAGCTTTGTTTATTTGTGGAGCATCTGTCTTCCTGCTCCAGAGTGTAGGTACCCTGGGGACAGGGCGCAGGGGCCTAGATCTCTTGGAGGTAAGAACTGTGGCAAGCCCAGAGATTAGAAAATAAAAGGAAGAAAATAAAGGAAGGAAGGAAGATGGATAGAAAGAGGAGAGATGGGAAAGAGGCAGGAGAGAGGAGCCAGCACAGTCCCTCTGGAGATGAGAGCAGTCAGGCAAGGCTTCTCGGATGAGGTGACATAGGGAGGAAAGGATTGCAGTTGGGAGAACAGATGGAAAGGCTAGTACAGAAAGAAGAAATAGGGCATGTCACCAGAGATTTCTGAACTGTGAGGGTCTAAACTGGGAAGAGAATATTACAAACTATTGTTTTCCATCTAGACCGAGAGGAAGATAGACAACTAAAAAAACTTGCCTGCCTCCAGCAAGGGTAACATAACTATCTCTTCCCACCCCAAGGCCTTCTCCCTCGAGGGACATTTAGGCAAGAACTCTCCCCCGGCCGCTGGAGGGGAGGGGAACAACAATAACAACAATCATCATATTACCAATCATGTTGGCTTCCTTTTATCAGTTCCCTGCTGTGTACCAAGTCCTTATATGTGCCTTCATGCTGTGTGGTAGATACCGCTCCATATTCCAGACAGGGGAAAGTATGCCTCAGAGAGGTGCTAAACTCACCCAAGGACACACAGGATTCCGGCCGGGTCTTCGTACTTTTCCACGCCAGCAGCCTTCCCTAAGCTGAAAGAAGCCTGGAGAGTATTCAGGTGCGGTCTGTGGGCTCTTTGGGATCCAGCTGCCAGCCCGCTTGTTGAAATTTTTATTAGCCTTTGACGTTCAGATCTCCAGTTCCTTAGGTTACCAGCAAATGCGCCACGCTTCTTTAAGAAACTCTCCTCTCTCTTCAGGGCCACCTGGTGGGCCCCCTCCTTCCTGACTCTGCACCCTGTAGATCTGGCTCAAGGACAGAAAAGGGAACCTGGGAATGCAAGCAGAAGGGGGAGGGGTTGCTGTCAGCCCAGAAGCCGATGGGAGGTCCAGAGGCTGGGAACGTGACTTGTCAGAGCCTCCATCCACCACCCTTGCCCCGCAGCCCTGCCAGACCCACTGCCCTCTGGACATAGGAGCCTTGCCAGGTGTCGAGCTGCTGCGATAGGACAGAGCACCAGGAACCTGGGGCTCCCCTCTCTGTCTGGGACTCTGCACGTGGGCGAGTCTCTCCGAGCCTATTTCCTGGCCTCCACAGGGACCCTTCCCTCCCTTGGGTTGTGATTTCTCCATCTGGGGAGTGAAGCAGGCTGTAGTGTGCTCCCTCAGGCTCCCCAGATCTGTGAAATGAGGGTGACATTTCCTGTCTTCCTGCCTTTTCCCCTGTCCTGAACTGCAGGTACACTAGTGGTAGGTAAACAGGCAGGCAATGTTCTGACACAGGGAGCGGACGAGCTTGTGCATAAATACCTCTGCTACCAGGGAGCGTGTGATAAGGGCCCTAGAAACCTCTTTGCTGCCATAGCCACCGGCTCTTCATGCCTCCCTGCTCCCTAATGGCTGCTCTCACACCCAGAAAGTGGGTCAGAATATAGGGCAGAAGGAATGCCCCCTTGTGTTGTCCCCACCCTGCCCAATTGAGTCCATGATTGCCTATCGGGCCAGGGATAGAGGAAATTTATGGGATTGGGGGCACGTCTGTGTCCAAAATACAGTCCTGGGCCATCATTCTCCCTCCCCCAAAGGCCCAAGGCTCCCTATTGCCTTCTGGTTATGGTTCAAGTTCCTTAGCTTGGGATTCAAGGCCCTTCAAACGTAGCCGAGGGCCTGGTAGATGGAGGTGCTCCATGACTCTCTGGGCCGTGAGTGGACCTTTCTCTGGCCTGTCCTCCTTCCTGGTGCTCCTCCCAGACCTGCAGGACACACAGTAGCCACATCAGGCTGCCAACCACCTCCTGAGCACCGCGTGGACTCAGTCACCCTCTCCAGACCTTGGCCTTCATCTCTGACCGTTCCTCAAGGTCTTCCTCATTGCCCCATCCTCCCTGGAAGCCTTTCCTGACTCGCCAGACAGAACCACACGATCCCACTTAGAAGGTAGTGTGAATGGTTAAAAGTGTGTGATCTCTGGAGCCTGACAGCCTGGGCTCCAGCATCTAGCTATGCCCCTTACTAGCTGTGTGACCTAGGGAAAATGAGACTGTCTGTGTCTCAGTTTCCTCATCTCTGAAATGGAGACGGAGTCGTACCTCCTTATAATGTTGTTGGAGGAACACAAGAGCTGATATTTATGATGCACTTGGAGAGCAGTCCCTGGCACCCGGTTTCTCTCCAGGGTGAGTTTCTCTCCATGTTGATTGAAGATTGTGTAATATTCGAAGGTCTTCCCCCATTCACTGTATTCGTTGCATTTTTCTCCACCATGAATTTTCGGATGCTCCTAAAGGAGTGAATTGTAATCAGCACTCTTCCAGTTCACTGGTAGTGAACCCACATTCATGGGTAGTCCAGGATGAGGTTCCTGATATTAACTAAGTAAAACAAGTTCTATCTGATATTGAGTAAGACAAGTTCTGTCTAAATGATTCCCTGTAAGTGGGGTTTCTCTCCGGTATAATTTTCTGATACCAACGTCATGATTTTGGATGTTAATTATTGGAGTCTTAGGTTTCTCCTCTGGAAAAAATAGGAATGTTTAGATGGAATAACATAATATCTTTTTTAAAAAATAAAGATTTTATTTATTTAATTGACACAGAGAGAGAGAGGGCACAAGCAGGGGGAGCTGCAGGCAGAGGGAGAGGGAGAAGCAGGTTCCCCGCTGAGCAGGGAGCCAAATGCGGGGCCTGATCTCAGGACACTGGGATCGTGACCTGAGCCAAAGGCAGACGCTTAACCGACTGAGTCACCCAGGTGCCCTGGAATGACATAGTATCTTCATGTGTGTGAAGTGCTCACCATAGCACCTGATTCCTAGGGAGAGCTTAATGCATGGTGGGTTCCTCTAACTTGACTATGCCATGGTTGTTGGTCAGCAGGGACCATGAATTGCTCGCCTTAGTGCCCCCAGAGCCTGGCGGTAGCAGGGGCTGTGTGAAGGTGGGCAGGTGAGTGATAAGCTTTATCAAAGCTGGGTAGAGGAGAACTGTTTGGGATACATCAGTTGTATTCCTGACTTAGCCTGATGGTGGCCGGGACCCTGCCCCTAGGAAGCATTTTCTAAGCTTGATTTTCATAGATCCTGACAGCCGAAGAGAAGGATAGCTCCAAGAAGAAATCTCTGGAGTCTGCTAGCCAGAGAAGATCATCATCAACCTACCATCTTTTTATTAAACTTCATCCATCCTTACTTTTGACTGTTCTCTCTTAAAGAGTTCATTCATTCATTCAACAACATTCACCCCCTTGTTATTTACTGAGCCCCTGCAGTGCCCCAGGAACCATGCTATGCCCCAGGGATCGATAACACAAGTAAGATCTGTGCTCTCACTTATGTAAGTGAGGCAGAAAATAAGTAAACAAACCACTGCCAAGTGTGGGACATGCTGTGACTCCCTGCTTGGTGTGGGGCTTGGAGGAGTCAGGGAGGGCTTCCTGGAGAAAGAAATAGCTGAGCAGAAAACAGCACAGCAGTTCTCAGAGCTGGCACAGCAGGCCCGGGAGGGATCTGAGCAATCACAGAGAAACAGACTCCACAGTGTAAAATTGCAGAATCAGAAACTCTAACATCAGAGGATTCAGAGTAATAGGTTCCATATTTCTCTACTAACAATATTTTTTTTTCCAGGCTCTTCTTTCACCAAGACCTGAGACATATCTTGTTAGGGAAGCCCTGGCATCTTTATAAAGTGACTTATGCCTATTGTACAACACAGAAAAATAAGATCTATAAAGAAGTGGGTTGGTGGGTGGAGGGAGTCTCCTTCAAGCCCTGGTAATATTTGGGCATGTTTCCTTTCCTTTCACGTATTTTTTGGGGGTTTGTTTTTAGTCTTATTTTTTTTCAATTGATATAATTTACATACTGTAATAGTCAGAATTTTTGTGTAAAATGTTGTGGTTTTTAATATATTCACAAGGTTGAATAACCATCACCACTGTCTAATTCCAGGATATTTTCATCTCCCCAAGGAGAAACCCCTTACCCATTAGCAGTCACTCCTCATTTCCCATTCACTCCAGCCCCTGGCAGCTACTAACCTGCTTTCTCTCTCTATGTGCTTGCCTATTCTGGACATTTCATGTAAGTGGGTGGTCTTTTGTGTCTGGCTTCTTTTCTATGACATGTTTTCAAGGTTCATCCCTGTGGTAGCAGGAATCGGTATGCTATCTCTTTTTATAACTAAATACTATTTCTTTAGATACCACACTTAAAGAATACGTTCGTCAGTTGATGGGAATTTGTTTTTCTTTTTCACCCTTTATGACTATTATGAATAATGTGTGCTGTGGACATTTATGTACACGTTTTTTGTGGGGATCTGTTTTCCATTCTCTAAGGTATGGACCTAGGGATAGAATTTTTGGGTCATACTTTCAGAGGAACTGCCAAACTGTTTTTCCAAGTGATCCCACTGCGTTACATTCCCACCAACAATGTATGAGGTGAGTTCTGATATCTACTCATCCTTGAGAACACTTGTTATTGTCTTTTTTTGGATTATAGGTATCCTAGTGGGTATGAAGTAGCTCATCGTGCCTTTGATTTGAATTTCTCTGATGATTAATAATGTTGAACATCTTTTCTTGTGCTTATTGGCCACTTATGTATCTTCTTGGAGAAATGTCTATTTGAATCCATTGCCCATTTTTAATTGGGTTAATTGCCTGTTTATTGTTGAATTGTAATAGGGTTTTTATATATCCTGGATACTAAACCCTTATCAGATACATGATTTGAGAACATTTTCTCTGTGGGTTGTCTTTTCACTTTCTTGATAGTGAGCTTTGAACCTCAAAAGTTTTTAATTTTAATAAAAGACAAATGTATCTCCTTTTTTTTAAAAAAGATTTTATTTATTTATTTGACAGAGAGAGAGAGATCATAAGTAGGCAGAGCAGCTGGCAGAGAGAGAGGGGAAAGCAGGCTCCCTCTGAGCAGAGAGCCCGATGCAGGACTTAATCCCAGGACCCTGAGACCATGACTTGAGCTGAAGGCAGAGGCCCAACCCACTGAGCCACCCAGGCACTCCAATGTATCTCTTTTTTAAGTTGTCTATGCTTTTGGTATTATATGTAAGGTTACCATTGCCTGACGCAAGGTCATGTTGATTTACACTTAGGCTTTCTTCTAGGAGTTTTATAGTTATAACTCTTAGATTAAGGTCCTTGATCCATTTTGAGTTAATTTCCATATATGGTATGAGGTAGGGAATCTAATTTTGGGGGGGGGCATGTGGATATCCCGTTGTTTCAACATCTTTTGTTGAAAAGACTGTTTTGTGTTTTGTTCCCCCATTGATTTGTCTTGGCTCCTTTGTCAAAAATCAATTGACCATAAATATATGGGTTTATTTCTGGACTTGCAATTTTGTTCCATTGATCTTTGTGTCTATCTTTATGCCAGCCTTCACACAGTCTTAATTACTGTAGCTTTGTAGTATGTTTTGAATTTGGGGGTATAAATCCTCCAAATTTATATTTTTTCAAGATTGTTTTGCTATTCTGGGCCTTTGCTTTTCCGTATGAATTTTAGGGCCACCTTTCTTTTTCTTTCTTTCTTTGATTTTATTTATTTATTTCAGGGAGAGAGAGTAAGCATGGACAAGCAGGGGAAGGGACAGAGGGAGTGGGAGAAGCAGACTCTCCACTGAGCAGGGAACCCACCCACCTGAGTGGGGCTCTATCCCAGACCCCAAAACCATGACCTGAGCTGAAGGCAGACACTTAACCAAGTGAGCCACCCAGGTGCCCCAGCCTGTTCATTTCTGGAAAACAACAACAACCACCACCACCAGCTGGGATTTTGATAGGATTACACGAAATCTATAGATGAATTTGAAAAGTATTGCCATCTTAACATTAAGTCTTCTCATTCTTTCTTTTGGTATTTTTGAGTATAAAGTTGAGCTCATGTCAAATATGTTGTTTTGAATTCTAACTTATTCTGCTTAATATTCTATCATAGGCATTTCCTTGTGTTTAAAAGATGTAAGAATAATTTTAGTGCTGCGTAATATTCCATTGTTTAGCTGTACCACACAGAATCATAAACTTTTGTGTTTTGGCTACTCTATCATGGGCCCCTCATTATGCAGGCACGAGGGGACACTGGGAGGCCAAGTGGCTCACAAAAAGGCAGCAGAATATTTAAGGTATTCCCTGCTACAGGTGGGGAACAGGACTCACTTGAAAAGACAACGTTCTGGTTACTGGAGAGCTGACCTGTCTGCCCACCTGGGAGCACTACCCTGAGGGAATCAAATCAGAATGTTGTTTTAAGCAGCTAAGTTTACAGTCAGTTGTCACAAGCTCCATAGGAAACAAAAACGTGCACTAGTCCTTATATGCTTCTCCCCTGAAGTGACATGTGACACTTCTACTCCTTTCTTGTTGGACAGAGCAAGCCATGTGGGCATGCCTAACTTCATAGGACTGGAGAAATGTGCCCAGCCTTACAGGGAAATGGCATATTGATGAATATAGTCATATCTGCTCTACCCGGGCTATCTGTGTGTCTCGCTGATGTCTTCTATTCTAGTCCGTGAAAACAAAACCAAACGACAAAGTGCTGGTGGCAACTCTTTTAAGTCGATTTCCTGATTCAGTAATGGGCTGCGACGCCCTGATTAGTAAAACACTGTTCTGTAGACCCTCCTGCAAACCTTCATGGAACACATGACACGCCCTCGATATAGCTGATTGGTTCAGGCAGGGGGGCACCTGACCAAAGCTGATCAATCAAATTCCTCTCCTGGGAATTTGGAATTGGGTCATTCAGCCAGTTAATGGTGCGAAGCTGAGTGAGAGGCAGAGTAGAAACAGGGTCGGAGTGAGCCGCATGCAAGCCAGAATGATGGAGGAGCAGAAAAGGCCTGAGTAAGCAGAGAGAGTTGGTCCCCAGAGACAATGGAGCGGCCGATCGGAGAACAGCATAGCCCAGAGAACATGCAGCCCCGGGGGGAGAGGCGGAGAGAGAGCTACCACCCGAGAAGCTGATGGCTTCCCCATTCGTGGCTCCAGCACTCCTGCGACCTGCCTGCGCGTCCTTCCCGTGAGAGTTTTGTCTCCTTATTCTCCTCTTCTTTTCTCTAGCCACCCTCGCTGGGTTTCTGTTCCTTGTCTCCAGGGAGCTTTAATCTTCTAGAACCAACCCCCGGTGTTTCTCTTACACGGGACTCAGCTTTGACTCTTAGTTAGAATTAGGCTGGTGGGGCACGGATGGGTCTGAGGGGGTGAGGGGTGGTGGACCAAACCCAGCCAGCCCATACTCTTGCACGTGTGTCCTTGCCCTTCACGGTGGACAGGCAGAAGCCATCTGCGTGGTGCTGCACAAATGCAGGGTCCGGGGAACTGGAGCACTGCACCCCCCTGAGGGGGGGAAAGTGGGGGTTTCCTGACAGTGTTGGGGTCAGGAAGCCAGTGGGGTTGTTTCAGGGAGGCCTTGGCTATGCAACAAAGTGGATAGGACATGGGCTCTGGAGATACACAACCAGAGTTCACATTCCAGAGCCTCAGTTGCCTCATCTCTGAAATGGGGTTGTTGAAGGATCAGCAGTGTCCTGGGAAAATTACCGAGAGGCAGGACTAGGGCAGAACATGGGCTCCGGGCATGGGTGGCTGCTGTTGTTGTTTGAGGAAGCCGTCAGAGTCCCGGCTTCCTGAGGAGGTGGCCCCGGGGGGCTGATTGAGTTAGCGCAGGACATTCCCCACCACTGGCCATGTTTCCTGCCCTCATTGCCCTCACTCTCCTTCTCACCCCATTCGCACCTTTTGGTCTCTTTACCCTCCCCTCTCCTCTCCAGACTCATTTCCCCTGTTTTCTGCTTCTCCCCCCCGCCCCCCCACCGAAGCTGATTAAAACAAAACAAAACAAACAAACAAAAAAACAAAAAAACAACACCTGCTTTAGGAAAGCAGCAGAATTGGATATAAAGTTCTCAGCCTCTGGAGGCAGACAGAATTGGGTCTGAATCCTGACTTAGACTCTTGGGTTGCTCTGTGTTCCTGGACAAATTGCTCCATCTCTCTGAACCTTGAGTTCATAATGTGTAAAATGGGAGTTACAGTGCCCATTTCACAGTGTGTTAGGAGAAAGAACTAATTAGGCACTCAACAAACGCTAGTTCTGTCTGTCTTACTGCCCTTCCTCCTTCCCTCCCTCCCTTCTCGACTATCACTTACCCTGGCCTGGACCCCAGCCCCCACTTGTGTTAAGGATGCCCCTTGCTCCTCTCCAGGATCACCTCAGTGGCTTTCCCTGACTTACTTAAAATTCAGGCATTTGTGTTCTCTCCTTTCAGTCAGGCCCGAGGCTCCTGAGAGGTGGGCTGAGGTTTCTGGAAACAGCTGGGAGTCCCTATGACTTCTCTGGTCTCCTGGACACAGGTCCAGCCCTAGCTTGGGAGCTGCTGGTTCAAACTGTGTGATCTGTATTTTTTTTCTCACTTTAGTGATTATTACACCCCAGCTGACTGTGGCATTTTCACACTCCAAACACTGATAAATATTTATGAGGAGGAGAAAAGCCCAGAACTAGGGGAGGGGGCGGGGAGAGAAGTGCCAGTGCCTTCTTTGCAAGCCAAGCTCAGCCCTCTCAGTGGTCCCTTGTACCCTAGATGTTAAGGTGGGGGTGGGGGGGTGGGGTCCGAGGAGGCAGAGCAGAGCCACCCCCCACCCCTTCAAGGAGAAGCAACTGTCCCCATGACACTGTGGACCTCACCCCCACCTTGCCCTGGTGGCCTGCTGCACTTCCTGCTCCTGGGGCCCTGTTCCATGCTCCGGGTTTTTGGCTGGTTTGTTTCATCTCTCATTCCATCTGTTATGCTTACACCTGCAGGGCAGCGTCCCTCTCCCCTCCTCTCCCTCCTTCCCTCCTTCCTCCAGTACCTTCTCTGGTCTCTGCCTCTTTGCTTTTTCTTCTCTCTTCCCAACATTACTCTGAGCAATTCTGGGGCTAGATGATGGGGTTAGATGAGGGGGTCTCAGGCTCCCAGACCAAGCTGGGGGAGAGGACAGGGGCTGGTGGAGACTGCAGTGTGCTCTAGAAGGCCCAGAGAGCAGTTCGCAGGAGTTGGGGGCTGTGTGTCTGCCTGACTCGGCATCCAGTGCTCTGCTCTGTGGCCAGGGGCACATTCCCTGTCTTTCCTGGGCCTCAGTCTCTCAGTTGATTCCTTCACTGATTCCTTCGTGCGCCCACTCAACTAATATTTGTCAAGTGCTTGCTACCAGCCATGCATTAATACAGATCTATTAAACGCCTACTAGGGACACCATTCTAGGGACTCAGGACACATTCGTGGAGAAGAAAGTTCAGGCTATCTGCCTCATGGAGCTGGCATGTTAGCAGACCAGACAGGCATAAATTAGCAAGTCACTTGAGAGTAGGTTAGGAAGTGCTGAGTGCTGTGGGAAAGTAAATAGAGCCAGAGGAGGAGAGGGAGTGCGGGGCAAGGCCGTGGTGAAGCCCCATCACAGAAGGCATGGGGCTGGGCCAGCAGATCTGTGGTGGGGCAGGTACTGCTCGAGCAAAGGCCCTGAGGCAGGACCCACCCTGGTGAGTTGGAGGAACAGCAGGGAGGCACTGTGACTGGCAGGGTGTGAGAAAGTAGGAGCTGATGCCCACGAGTGAAGGAGGCAGAGAAGACAACTCTCACAGGGCTTTTCTTCTGCATGAGCTGAGAGGACTTTGAGCAAATGAGTGGCAAGGCCTGACATGTCTTTTGGGAGCCCCTCAGCCTGCTGTGTGAAGAGGAGGCTGAGGGGGCCACGGCAAATCCCACGAGAGCTACAATGGCAATTAACGGAGGCTCGGGTGGGGTAGCGCCAGAGATGGTAAGATCTGATGACACCAGACGTTGTTTTGGCTCTCAAGTCTTGGACAGTGACTGGAGATCACTCCAGGTGCTTGTCCTCTGTCCTGCTGAGGGATGGCGTGTGGGGGCCTTCCCCCTGGGGGGATGCACTAATCCTAGTTTCCTCTTTTTGTCCACAGGGTGTTCAAGAAGGCAAGCCCGAATGGAAAGGTGAGTCTTTAACAACCGTACCACAGCTCCTCCCTCGCTCCACATTCTTGTCCTCCCTTCAGCATTTCTGTTGCCCATGCAGGACCCCCACATGGCCCCGTCAGTCCCTAGGAGCTGTCTGCCGCAGGGGAGGGACTCTCAGGGAACTTTCTGTGTGAGGGGGGCAGTCCGACTCCCCTGGACTTCAGGGAGCCGCTACTCTGGGCTGAGACACAGCCTCTCTTAGAGATACTTCAGAGCAAGTGTGGTCATTAGACTAAGTGCCAAGGGCCTCAGAAGCACTGGGTCCCCTGTTGTGAGAGGCCACTAGAGCCTCTCCACTGAACCATGGCTTCACCTAGTTTTCTGGAGCGGCTCCCAGGGCCTGCCCTGCTTTCTCTCTTTCCACAGGCCCCAGGCTCCATCCTGCTTTCCTTTCAGTTCAGCAAATAGATATTACTGACATCATTCCCTGTCGGGTACAGACCTGGCCGGCGGGGCCCGGGACAGGGTATACCGAGACAAATGAGGCACGGCTCAGGCCACTCCCAGCCAGATGGGGGAGGCAGACACAGACACCATTACTTCAATGTGTGGCAGCAGGGGTGAGATCAAGGGATGCCTGGGGACGGCAGGACCCAGCCTGGGCAGTCGGGGACGGCTTCTCTCCAAAGAGGCTGCGTATCCAGCCAAGGCAGGGTGAAGAAGGGCATTCTAGGCATGAACATAACTCACCGGGAGTGTGGGGGCATCAACAGCAATTGAATTGGAATGCCCAGAGGGAGGCTGGGGGAGTGGGAGCTGAGGGGAGGCAGTTGCCGGGCGCAGGAGCTTGGACTCGTGGTCTGGGCTGGCAGATAGCACCACGTTGCTCCCAGGGAGACATCGCGCATCCCTGTTCTCCCTTTCCTGCTGAGCCAGGATTCCATCTTAGATGCCTTCTCCGCCCAGAGTCCCCAGGCAGCCCCCCTGACCTATCAGAGCTGGCATTTGGAATGAAACCCTTTTGTTATTACCTCTGGGCACAGCAACCATTAGAGGGTTTTCAGACAGGAGTGGCAGCACTGGATTTGCATTTTAGGAGAACCAGTCTGGCTAAGGAGGGGAGAAAGGCCTCCAGTCTAGAGCATGTGAGGCTGCCGGCAGCAGGCCACGGAAGGGGCTGGTGTGTCTGGTGCGTTGTCCAGACAACAGAGGCTGTGGGGAGGAGGAGGGCTGGACTGAGAGAGTTGGGGTGAGGGGGACTCAGCACGATGCAGGGACTGTGCAGGAACACGAAGTGTCTGGCATGACACTCTGGATCCTAGCTCTGGAGGGTCTTCCCAGCAGGACACTGGCTCCCCGTTCCTCATTTGCCTCGAAAAACCAATCCTAGGATGAGTGGAGCCCGGCCAGACTGCACAGGGACAAGGAGCAGTGAGGAGCACGAAGCTCAGGGTTGTGAGCCTTTGAGCCCGCGCTGGGTTGCCCTTGCTATCTCAGAGATGTGTCCAGCACCTCCCGGGCCACAGACTTCTTTGCTGCTGCTGCTCGACGTCCAGCGGTCGATCTTGGTGTGAAGATCTCAGGCCTCAGTGTCCTCATCTGTAAAATGGGAACAGTAACAACTGCTTCGAAGGGGTTTAGGATAAATAGGCACTTTCAAAATTGTACAAGGGTTTGGTTCGTATTAGCGCTGGAGCTCAGGTCCAAGTCCAGTGTGGACTTCAGTGTGGGCTTGGGTTGGGTCTAGCGATTGCAAAAGCAGTTCCCAGGGTTTCCTCCCGAGCAAGGGCCGGGGGCTTTTCAGGGATGTGTCCTCCAGGCCCACAGCTGCTAATGCCCCCTGTGCCTCTCTTCCCCAGCTCACTGTCTATCTGGGAAAGCGGGACTTTGTGGACCACATCGACCTCGTGGACCCTGTGGGTGAGTGTCTGTAGGCCCTGGAGGAAGGTGGGGAAAGGTGGGGCTGACCTGGTCCCTTCTAGGGAAGGGAGTGTTAAAGCTACCTGGGAGTGGCCCTCAGGTGTCCAGACGGGCGTGGCACCAAGAACAGGGTGTGAGTGTCTTCCTGTGACCATCGGCAAGCAAATACCATTTTACTGAGCAGCTCCTTTGTCCCTCAGTGAGGATTACATGAGGGGAAAGTGCAGGTGGATTGAGGAGGGAAGCCCGGAGCGTGGCCAGATGATCGTGAGGACGGTGAGCAGCCACCAGTGCGAGGCTCATTACACACAGACACTGGGGTAGCTCCGTGATTATCCCTGCTTTTCCGCTGAGGAGAATGAGGCACAGAGAGGTCAAGGGACTTCCTCCAGGTCACAGAGCTGGTTTGAGGAGCCTGGATTCAAACCTGGGCGGCCTGGGTCCACAGAACCTTTGTTCTGCTGCATCCTGATAGCAAAGGTGGGAAGAAAACTTTGGGGCTTATGAAATAGGGGCTGTACTCACCCACATGGGGGTCTCAGCACGGGCCGGGTTGGGGCTAAAGTCACCTTGCAAAGTCTTATTCTAGCTCAAGTTTTCTCAGCCTTGACACTCTGGGCACTTTGGGCTGGGTGATTCTGTGCCCTGTGCATTGTAGGTTGGTCAGCAATATCCCCGGGCTCTAGCCGTTAGACCGTAGGACTACCCTCTCCATCCCAGGAGGACAATCAAATATGTTTTTGGAGATTGCCAGATCTCCTCTTAGGAGGTGCAGTCACCCCTGGTTAGGATTCTAAGAACCAAAGCTCTCATTAGAAGAGCCTGACCTTGCTGTGAAGTGTGTAAACCTGGCGATTCACAGACATGTACCCCTGGGGATAAAAATATGTTTATAAAAAAAAATGAAAAAAATTATTAAAAAAAAAAAAACTTAAAAAAAAAAAAGAAGAGCCTGACCTCACTGCCTTTTCCCACAGCTATAGGAGGGAGGGAGGCCCAGAATTATCCCTGTTTCACATAGGGGGATGGTGAGGCCCAAAGAGCCTCTGATTTCAGAGGGATGAGAGCAAACCAGAGTGAGGCCAAAGGAGGTGACCGATGGGGAGGATGGACACTGGAGACTGCCTGAGGCCAAGTCCAGGTGAAGAAACTAGATGTGTTATGTGGGGAACATTCACAGAGAATGTGGCCTCTGTTACATATCCCTGGAGTTGTCCTGGGGCCAGAGGGCAGAATTGAGCATGTGGTTCCAGAGCCAAGGTGGGAGCAGAGAGAGCACAGCTGGCAGGTTTTGGTTCACTGGGAGGAAGCCCTTTGTGACAGTGGGGGCAGGAGAACTGGGGAGTCCCCGGGGTCTCTCTGCTGAGGGGGCATGTGCAGGGCTGTGGCTCAGGGAGGTCAGCCCCCCATTAGGCCCTCCCTTCCTGGCCCGGAGTAGGACGACCCCACTTTTCCTCCCCTGTGCTGTCTGGGGACCCTGTCCCCTCTGCCATTTTCATCTCCTCTGTAAGCTGCCTCTTGGAGGCAGTGAGCCAGCATCCCAGTGTTTATCTATGGCTTGCTACAAAGCAGTTTCCGGCAGACTATCTAGGGCCAGGGCTGTCCCTACCCATTGGCCTATTAAGGACAGCAGTGGGGTGGCCCTGAGGCTGGGGGGCAGGGAAGGAGCAGGAGGGAACAAGCCCCCTCAGTGCACATAGGCACCCCGAGAACTATTCGGTCAGTGTTCTCAGAACAGAGCAGCTACTATGAGCCAGGCGCTGTGCTGGACCCTGGGGATCCCAGAGAGCTCTGGGGCACTGTCCAGAGTTGATCAAATGATCCACAGAGAGAAAATATCTTGCCCATCATGACATCAGGCTGATTATGAATTTCCAATGCATAGCTATCCCCCAGGGTTCCCTGCTAGGCTCCAGGGCAAGTCTGAGCCTCCCGTCACACGTACCCGTCCCCCCCCCCCCGCCCCGTCTTATAGACAGGATGCCGCTGGTCAGGCCTGGCCCTGCTTCCTCCAGCACCCCCAGGATCTACTCTCCCAAGCCTCAGAGCCACACCCTTCCCCCTGTCCGCTTTGTTATGCCCCATGGTCATCTAACTGGTGACCCTTACTGCCCTTTAAGACCTGGCTCCTGCTTCCCTCCCTCAGGAAGCCTTCCCCGACACCCCTGCTTGTGGGAGTGGCCTCTCCCTGGATTTTGTGCAGAGCCCCTGATGCTCAGGGACAGAGGAAACACCCAAGGCAGAAGGAGGGAAGATGGGCAGGTTTGGGGACAGGGTGGACACTCCCCTGATCAGGTATGCCTTGGGCCCACCCAGGGCTGGATAGGACCAGGAGCCCTCCGGCACTCTTTTCCAGATGTAGCACCCGGAGATTCCCTGAGAGATTGCTGTGCGGGCGGCTGGGGAGAGGTTAGCAGTGGATGAGAGTGGGGGAGAGAACATTTTGCTTATTCCATGGGTATGGCTGGGTGAGGTTCGGCCAGAGGTGACTGGGGATGTCAGGCAAGGAGGCAACCCCTGAGCCCGTGTTTCTGGCCTCCTGGAGTCCTGCCGGGAGAAGATGTCCTTTGTGTCCAGCTGGTTTCTACACGGCTGCGGCCAGGCCTGGGGACATTCTCTGTGGGATCACATGAACGGGGTACCGTCTCAGCCTTAGATGTATTAGCTCCATCTTCACAGCAGCCCTGGGAGGTCGGTTCTACAGGATTGCAACTCCTGATGGCAAATCCCAAATCCAACAACCTTTAGAAGTCTGCACTCGCTCCTAAGTTTGACATGGGATTCATTTGGTGGCAAAACCTGACCTGAACTAACAGGAAGGTCTTTATACTTCAGCCTCTTGGTGAAAATATTCCTGTTGCCCCGCAGTGGTGTTAATGGGTTTGAGCCCAGATCCTGCAGAGGGTGTTACGGAGTATATGGACGATGTACCCTGTGGCCTTTCCACAGTTCAGAACCTCGAAATTCTAAAGTACACCTGATCATAGCCGTTTCGGGCCCATATTGTTCCTATGAACAGGGAAGAAACAGCAGTCACCTGCCCTAAGTCACCTGCTGGGCCGATAAGTCCAGCCTGCAGGGAGGGGGTGGGGCACGGCAGAGCCCTCCCTTGGGCGATGGCCTCCCCCTGTCTCTCCTGAGGCTTTCCGACAAAGGGATAGTTAGGTTCAGGTTTGGCTTGGTGTTTGGGGCTCAGGAATTTGAGAGGTCAAGCTGGGAGGGTGTGCTTACTCTCTGTCCTTCTTCCAGATGGCGTGGTCCTCGTGGATCCTGAGTATCTCAAGGAGAGGAGAGGTGAGGTGGTAGGCCCCACCTCCGGCCTGTGACGGGGCCTCCTATTCCCCACTGACCTCTAGCCCAGGGCCTCCCTGAGTCCCTGTCCAGGCATTAACTAATTCTGCAGCCTTGACCTGCCCAGCCCCACTGGCTCTTCCCTTGGCAGCTCCAACGAACATCAGAGCAGGTGCCCTGGCCTCCTCCGGCCTGGGCAGTCCACCCATGCCCATTTTAGAAGAACTTGTTCAGTGCCCCAAGCATGCTAACGTTAATATATTGTGAATTTTGCAAGGCCAGGATGCCCAATCGATCAAGAATAAGGGTCTCATTATAAATGAGAAAATTGAATCCCAGGGAGGTGAAGGGATTGTCCAGGGCCTGCAGGAAGACACAGGGTGGAGGTTGGGCTAGGACAAAACCCCGTGCCTCCCAGACACTACTCAGTACTTGTTTCCCCGCCTCCCTCTGTTCTGTCCAGCCACAACTCTTCCCCAGAGCCCCCCACCCCAATCCTGCCAGCCCACTCCAGCCCTCACCAACCCTGTCAGACCATCTCCCGTGCTGCTGTGCACTCCACTGGCCAGAGTGGGTGGGGGTGGGAGGTGGGGGAAGGGCAGGACTGATCCAGTAGTCAGACCCTACCTCCCCCACCCCTGGGACCAGGCCTGAGTGGCTCTCCTGGGTACCTGGTTCCCCCATCCCCAGGGTAGCACAGCCTTTCCTACAGGAGCTCTGGGACGGACCTGGGAACTCCCATTGGACCAGTCCCAGGGCTCAGCTGGTGCTCTGGGGTGCGGTGGGGGGCTTGTTTGCTGCCCTCTGGGCCCATCCTCAGCACCCCCTACTCCCACAGTCTATGTGACACTGACCTGCGCCTTTCGCTATGGCCGGGAGGACCTGGATGTCCTGGGCCTGACCTTTCGCAAGGACCTGTTTGTGGCCAACGTGCAGTCCTTCCCACCAGCCCCCGAGGACAAGAAGGCCCTGACGCGGCTACAGGAGCGCCTCATCAAGAAGCTGGGCGAACATGCCTATCCTTTCACCTTTGAGGTTAGGGCCGGCCGCGCCCCCCCTAGGAAGCCCTGTGGGCAGGCACATGGGGGCAGCCCTCAGTTTCTCAGTGTACATTGGGACCTGGGGCGCTGTCACTGATCCTGCCTGGTAAGTGTCTCTTCTCTGGCCACCGCCAGGGTGTCACCTTACCTCTGAGCTCCTCCTTGGAGCCTCCAGAGTCCAGCTCATCGGTGGGGGAGAGGCTGCGGAAAAAGAAGGGAGCCCTGTCTTGCCCCTGAGTCATTACAGGACTGCCTCCTCCTTCAGACCAGCCACACGCCTGGCTTCTCCAGCCCAGCTCATAAACGAGGCACGGCACGTAGCGCGTTCCCTGCTCTGCCCCTTTTCCGAATAGAAAGGCTCCCAGGCTCTGGGTTTTAACATTTCCTGTTTCTCAGACTCCGATTCTGTGATTCAGTGAAATCCGCCGGCTTTCTGGGAAGCTAGAGCGGGAGGGAGGATACAGTCATTCCGTCCAGCGTACATGTATTGGTTTCCTGTGGCTGCCGTATCGAGCCACCGCCAACCTGGGGGGAATGAAACATGACGGTGGAAACACACGTGGATGAGCTTACGGTTTCGGAGGGTAGAAGTCAAACACAGGTCGTGCTGGGCTAAAATCGAGGTGTCAGCCGGGCTGTATTCTTTCTGGAGGCTCTAGGCCCCGCCCTTTCCAACTTCTAGAGGCTGCTTGTGTTCCTTGGGTGGTCGTCGCCCACGCCTCTGTCTTCCACTCTGAAGTGGCTGGCCAGCCTACCTCCGAGCCCACCACTCTGACACAGACACTTCTGTTTCCGGCTTTCCCTGCTACGGTCCCTTGTGGTTATTTCGGGCACACCTGGATAACCCCAGATTCTCTCCCCAGCTCAAGATCCTTAACTTAATCCTTAATCCTTAACACCTGTAAAGTCCCCTTTGCCATGTAAACTAACAGTCAGAGGTTCTGGGGATTAGGACATAGGCATCATTGGCGGGGGCGGGGTGGGGGGAGATGTAGCGGGGCGGCTCTGATTCTGTCTTCACCACAAGCTAGGTGTGACCTGTTAGACAAAGAAAAGCACTGACATCCTTGGCTTTGCCCGAGAGGCTTTTGGCCCAGTGTGGGGTATCCTTGGGATGGTCTGACAGGGGAGACATGGCCTGTCCTCTGGTGCCCCTAGTCTGATGAAAGAGACATGGCCTGTTGCTAGGGCCCCCCTGGTGTGACAAACATGTATGGGGGTGGTGGGTGGGCAACATGGGGAGGTTAGGGGTCAGTGAGACAGGAGACCTATTCTGTCTGACCTCTTAACAGATCCCTCCGAACCTCCCGTGCTCTGTGACATTGCAGCCGGGGCCTGAGGACACAGGGAAGGTGGGTCACCTCTTTGGTCACGTCTCTCTGGGCATAGGACATTTGTATCATCAGGGCCCTGGCTTGCTCTCTGAGAGGCACGGACCCCTCTGTGTGGAAGTCTCTTTGTGTCTAGGCCACTTCAGTACCGCCTCAGATGAGCAGTCTCTTCTCATACAGAGAGGGTGTCACTCCCCCGCCCCCCGCATTCAGTTACAGCCCTCTCCTGGGCTGCTTTTTGGCTGCAGCAAAACCAAAATGTTCTCTGAACTACCACCTGGCCTCACTACCTTGCATGAGGGTGCATTCGTTTTGGTTTCACAAATGGGGAAACTGAGGTCCCAAAAGAGGTGACACCCCTTCTGTCGCAGGCCCTAGATCTAAGCTACCGTTTCCTCATCTGAAAAATGGGCACAATAGGATAAGTCACCCCGTGTGGTTGAGAGGGTGGAGTGAGACCCTGAAGCGCCCAACGGTCTGCACACAGTACATGCCTCCCCAAGCAGGGCTGTGGAGGCACCCGTTGTGATTTCCGGGTGGCTGCCTCTGTGAGGACAGCCGCCCAGACCAGTCAGGTGTCTGAGGGTGGAGCTCAGTTAGGGCAGTTTGGGGTGTCCAGAGGCGGGGGTTGGTGCTGGGAGAGCTCTGTGGGAAGGTCAATTGGGGGAGGCGGCCGCTCCCAGAGGCAGCGCAGTGCTGGGACTGACCCCGGGTCCTGAATCAGGCTGCGCACTGGGCTGTGGGGTTGGGTATTCCTATCCAGCGCCCTGGTTTGTAAAATGAGAGGGGGCTGGCTGTGATGTGGGGACCCTGCCCTCTCCAAGACCCTGTGGTCAGCAGCCGCTTCCCCTCAGGCCTGCGGTGTGGACTATGAAGTCAAAGCCTTCTGTGCTGAGAACCTGGAGGAGAAGATCCACAAACGGTGAGAAGGGGGCAGCTTCTGCAGGGTGTGGGCTGCCTGCTGGCAGTGGGAGGGAGACAGGGCCAGCCAAGTCTGAAGAAGAGATAAGTAACAATACCGGGAAGCGTGCGAGGAGGGGCCGCGCATTCCAGCCTCAGGAACCCCAAGACAGGCGCTCTGGAAGGCTGGCGAGTCATGGAACGTTCCTTGGGGCAGGTGGTCCAAGGACTCAGGCTCAGGTCTCAGCGTTTCTCCCTTTACACCGCCGAAACCCCTTCCTCCAGCTCCCTGCCTCGGGGTTTGCCCTGCCAGACTGCATGGCTCTTTATTTTGTTTCGGAAAGAAACAAAATTTGGATTGTTTTTAACTGTGAGCAAGACTTTTCCCAGCCATCCTAAACCCCCACTTCTCGCTTCTCCTGGGAGGCCATTAGCAGCAGGTGGTGGTTGGGCGGGTGGTGGGGGCTGGTTATGGGGTCAGTGGAAACTTCTAAGCAAGGGAGGGAATTGTAGTCAGTGAAGCCCCTCTGGGGAGGGTGAGGGGGGAAGTCAGCCCTCATGTCCGAGAAGGTAGCGTTTTCCTGGAGAGGCACAGCCCTGGGCAGAGAGCCCAGGCTGGCAGCTGGAAAGAGCTGGCCCTGACTTCTGAGATGGACTACCCAGTCCTGCTCTCACGCCTGCTCCTCCTCAAGGCAGGCCCTGCCCTGCCTCCTAGTGAGGCTGGCCTCAGACCCCAGCTCTGATGAACCCACTTCACCAGGCAGTTAGTGATCCTAGCCGAGGCTGGCTGAGGGCGGGCGCTTCAACTTCCTAGGAAGTGGGCTGAGCTTGCCACCTGGCGGCTGGAGAGTGTATTGCAGGCATCTCCCTTTCCAGCCCGGGCAACTCGGGTATAGGGAGATGGGGCACTTTTCCCTTGCTTCTCTGTCTTCCTTTTCAAGACAGGGGAAAGAAGGGAGGGTGTGGTTTTTTTGAAGGGGGCGTGACTAGAACAAAGAAGAGGAACAACACTGAGGGCTACTGTCTTCAGCCCACCCTAATGGCACATTTTAAGTCCATACCAGAGTTAATACTAATGATGATTTATCAAGGACCTATTAAGGACCAGACACTATTCAGAGTGACGAACATGTATGAACTAATTTAATCCTCTCAGCAACCCTAGGAAAGAGGTATTGCTCTTATTACCATTTTACAGATGAGGAAACTGAGACCCAGAGGTGAATTTACTCAAGGGGGTATAGTTAGTAAGGGGAGAGCTAAGGCCTTAAGCCTGGCTGTCCAGTTCCAGGGAGTGAAGGTGAGCAACAGGGATGCCGGGTCCCCTAGCACTCCACAGACACTGCCTCACCAGGTCCCAGCCCCTCCCAATCCTTGTGTCCTCGTTTCCTCCTTGAGCCCCTGTCACCTTCCTTGAGCCCCATCTCATCTCTGGACCTCCATCTATTCACTGGGTCTCTGTTCTCTTCACTGACCTGCATCCCCCTGACTGAATCCACACCCCTTCACTGAATCCTGTCACCTCTCTGAGCCCCCACTTCTTCACGGGGCCCCTCTGCATATTTTGATCAAATAGACATTTGGAAGGCATTCATTACATGGGAGGTACTGTCATAGGTGATGAAAACCCACCTATGGGTGGTGAACAATGTAGACAAAAATTTATCTCCTTAAGGAGCTTGCCACTATTAAGTAACCTAAGGGAGGCTGGAAGTGAAACGTAGTCCCTTTCTTGTCATCCTGAAGAGTGGCCACAGGGATTCAGCTCTGATGGGGTGGGAGTTCAGACCAGGAGAAGATCAAGTGAGCTGATCCAGGAAGGCTTCCCAGAAGAGGAGGCATTTAGCTGGACCTTGAAGAAGGAAGGCCCAGTTAAATGCCTGAATGAGGGCAGAAGTGGGAAGAGGGTATTGCAGGTAGGGACTGGTGTAAGCAAAGCGGCAGAGATAGGACTAGATAGACCTAGGATGACAGAGAGGAAGTGGGGATGGCTGCAGATACAAGGCGGGACGATGGAGTGGGACCGGATGGTGACAAGGCCCTGTGTCTGCCTCTGCAGTTTGGACTGGATTCGAAGGCCACGGGAGCCATGGCAGTCTCCTGAGTAGGGAAGGGAGAATTACAAGGGAAGGGGATGGAGGCATGTGACTCTGGCTATCTTCTGCCCTGCCCACGTCCATTAGGAATTCTGTGCGCCTGGTTATCAGGAAGGTTCAGTATGCCCCCGAGAGGCCTGGCCCCCAGCCCACAGCTGAGACCACCAGGCAGTTCCTTATGTCGGACAAGCCCTTGCATCTCGAGGCTTCCCTGGACAAGGAGGTAGGAGGTTTGGAGTTGGCAAGTGGTGGGGGCTGTTTGGTGGGGGCAGCAACCTCCCAGCTCAGCTCTCTCCTGCTTGCTAGAGCTCCTGGGTTCAGGGAATTGGAGACCTCCCTTGGGAGATGTAGGGAAGCCTTGGGGGCCGAAAGGAGGGGCAGAGTGGAGGATGAAGCTGAAGGATGGGATCGACTTTGAAGTCAGGGTACCTCCTGAAGGGATGTGGCCATCTTCCTGCACCCCTAGCCCCCTTTTGCAGTGTGGGCATGCCTCTCTCTGTGGGGACAGTCAAGGGCAAGTGCTGGTGGCAAGATTTGAGCTGAGGTCCTTCAGTGAGAATTCAGACCCTCCTGAGTCTAGAATTCCTGGCCTCTAGAGCCAGCAGGGACTTGATACACCACCTAGTCCAAATCCTCCACTGAGCAGAGGGGGGAAACTGAGGCTTAGGTAACTTTTCCAAGGTCATTCCGCTCTCATCCTCTTCATTATTGTTCTCACTTTGTGGTGACCAGGTCAGGACTAGAGCCCAGGAATATCACCTTCTAATCCAGTTATCTTTCAAAATCCCACCAAGGCACTGGTCTAACCTGCCCAGTGCCCTAGCATCAGTGAGATGTGGCTCAGAAACTTGAGGCCAATGTCAGAGTAGCTAGAGTCTGTGTGGTCAGGAGTTGTGTGTGGGGCCTCTTCTCCCTCCCTCTGTCTAGAGCTTTAGTACCCCCTGGTCCAACCCTCGTGCCTTCTTCTGCCTCCCAGATCTATTACCACGGAGAACCCATCAGCGTTAACGTCCACGTCACCAACAACACCAACAAGACAGTAAAGAAGATTAAGATCTCGGGTATCCAGGGCAGAGGGCAGAGGGCCAACCCAAGGGGCGGGCAAGAGGGACTCCTCCCAAGGGTTGGGGGTAGCTGAAGGCGCTCCCCTTGTTAACAGCCTTGTAGAGAACTACCAGCCTGCGGGGAAGCCCAGGGCCTCCTCTAAGCCAAAGGGGAAGGTTTTTGAGGCTAGTAATGCAGGCTGCTCATTGGCTGGGTAATAAGTTTACTGTGTAAGCTGCCTACTCTTAGGTTCCCTGGGTTCTCGGCAAAGCTGTCCCCGAGGGAGGGTTTTGATGATGGGAGGGATGATGAAGGGTGCCTTTGGGCTATGCTTCAGGTGCAGACGGGGTCGTCTCTTGCAGGATCCCCCGGTGCACTCCAGGGATGAACATCCCCAAGTCGAGGGAGCCCGGGATGCCTGGGAGCGGCAGCCCTGGCTCACACCACCTTGTCTCCCTCTTCCTCCCAGTGCGCCAGTATGCGGACATCTGCCTTTTTAACACAGCCCAGTACAAGTGCCCCGTGGCCATGGAGGAGGCCGAGTAAGTGAGCACAAGTCCAGCCTTGGATGTGTGGGGCTGGGCAGGGAAATGGGAAGCCCTGGCTGCAGTGACAGGGGCACGTGGTTTTTCCCCATCTGCCAGAGAGCTGGGCCTTGGACTTCCTAGCCACTCATGGTACATGATCCCGAACAGCTTTTTAGAAAACACCCACTTGATTTTAGCTACAAGAAAATGCACACTACAGTCAAGGGAAAGACCTGCTCAAACTAGAATGACAAAATGAGAGCTATTGAATTGAAGGGGACTGGGGCTGTAATTACACAGTGCCGGAAACCTAGATTAAAGGGCAGACTTTGCTCTGAGCTTCCTGGCAGCCAGGGCAAAGAGGGTAAGGCACCAGGTACATAGATTTTCTTGTCTGATGAAAGACTAATCCAGCTCATTGGGTAAAATGGTTGTATGTGGGAAGGTAGAGAATAATTATATATAAAAAATTTAGGTTTGAGGGGCAGCTACTGTGGTTGGGCGTGGAGTTTTGTGTCAAGCTTGGTAGCAGCTCAGGCAAGGGGAGAGCTCTCCAGTGAAACGTCTTTTCTCACCTGAAGGAAGTAGATGCTCCCATTAGAAGACACATCTGGTTTTTGGTTTTTCCTGGCCTGCCTCCCTTTGGGAGGCAAGTGCATTATGTATCATTTTTCATGTACATGTGTGTTTATGGACATCTAGCCCTCAGTATTTTGGAAAGTTACAAACATGTTTTCAATGCTACTCTGTGGTCTCTGAGTTGTTCTAACTGGGCTGGGGGGTGACAGATGGGGTGTGTTTCCACACCTGCCTCCCTTCTTCCCAGTGACACCGTGGCTCCCAGTTCAACCTTCTGCAAGGTCTACACACTGACTCCATTCCTGGCCAACAACCGAGAGAAGCGGGGCCTCGCTCTGGACGGGAAGCTCAAGCATGAAGACACGAACTTGGCCTCCAGCACCCTGTGAGGACCCACCTGCCCTCCTCCCTGCCCCCCTCCCTGGGGGTCCACAGCCTTCTTTCCCATCAGTGCCTGTCCACGCTGTGGTCATCCTCTCCTCAAGCATGGTCCCTGGCCCCATCCTCAGGAGCTTGAACTGTAGAGAAACTGTCCCCTTACTCCCATCCCTATCCAGGGCTGCCCCAGAGACCCAGATGGGCCCCTAGACCCAGCTACCTCTGCCAGTGCTGGGATCTTCTGGCTTCCCAAAGGAGGGCAACCCAGAGAGTCTTCCTGCAGGAGGCAGCAGCTCCTGACCTAGTGTCTTGAGTCAGGTGGGGTATATCCCTGAGGCAGAGTAAGGCTGGAAGGAAAGGAGTGGCTTTGGTGGGAGAGGATGGATCAGGAGGTGAGTGGGGAGTCTGGGGAGATGTGGACAGCGAGCTAGGCTACAGCAGGTTTTGGTGTGCCCCTCAAAGGGATCCCTGGGCCACATGATCACTCTTGTCTCATGGGCATCCCTGACTTGGAGGCTGCCCTGCTCTCGTGGAGACCTGGGGTATGGGGGACTTGTCTCAGCCTACGCACTGAGGTCTGGCCCTTCTGCGGGGCTCTGGCCTGCCTCTGCTGCACCCCTGCCCTGGACTCCCAACATGGACCCTGTGCTCTAGCCACACAGCTGGTCACAGGTGTGCTAGCCACTCACCTCTGAGCCTTTGCCCTCTTCTTCCACCCTGGTCCAAATCCTACCAGTCATCAAGACTTGGTGGAGGGGCCACCTCCTGCTGGGTCTTCCCCAGTACCTCCTCCCCTGCCTTGCCAACCTCCCTCCCTCTCTCTGAGCTCCCTGTCTAGCCCTTTGTGCCCCATGGGTTGCTGAGTAGTGGGTGAGAAACATCCATCCACCCAAGGGTAGTAGGAGCCCCCCCTCCCCATGCTGCTGGGACTCAGACCCAGGGAGGAATGGGGCTTATCAAGTGCACCCGGCGAGTGAATTTCACGGCTAGATAGGGGACCCAGGGATCCAGGTTCCCCCCAACTCAGGGCAAAGCTTCCCTTTCTTATATACTGGGCTCTGCACATGGTGGCTGAGTGACCCAGATGGCCACTGGCCCCACTGCACCCCACCCTTGCCGTGTCTCTTCTACCCAGCGATCATCGGTGAACCTGCTTCCCTGTGTCACCTTGCAGGTTGAGGGAAGGAGCCAACCGGGAGATCCTGGGCATCATTGTTTCCTACAAAGTGAAAGTGAAGCTCGTGGTATCTCGGGGCGGGTGAGTGTTCTAGCCCAGCCCAAGACGCCCTAAGTGTATAAGGGGGTATCCCAGACCACCCGCAGCCCACTACCCCAATCTGCCTGATAGCTGCATCCACCAAGAGGATAAACCAAGCTTGAGGATTTCCTATTCCTTCTCTTCCTCCTTCATGCCTCCCTTTTCCTCCTCCTTTGCCTCCCTTTCCCTCACCCACATCAGAGGCTTTTGACCCTTCCCTTGCCCTTTCCATGTCTCTCTCTCCCTCTTCCCCCTCCTCTTCCTCCCTGTCCCTCTCTGGACACACAGGGTTGTTGCGGGGGAAGCTTCCTCAGAGTCTTGCTGTGGGGTCTCCAGAGGGTTCTATCCCCTCACTACGTCTTGGGGCCCAGCACCCACTCCTGCTCACGCCCACACTGATCTGCTAAGGAAATGGCTAAAGGGGCTCAGAATCCCAGCACTGGATTAGGGATGTTCTGACTCTCCCATTTTACAGATGGGGAAGCAGAGGCCCAAACCATTCTCCAGATATTTCCTGAAAGGGCCTCCCCTAACTTCAGGACATAGGCTGGGCACTGGGGTCACTGCAGTGGACCAGGCATATTCCTGCCCCGGAGTATGGTTTGTGCCCCACCTCAAAAGGGGGGAGCTCAGATAGAACAACTTTTCCCCACAGATGGGGCCTGCATGTTGTCCTCAACCTAGAATTCTGAATCTGGGCTTTTTGTCTGACTCATAAATTTCTATGAAAAGATTTGCAAGCTAATAGCATTAGACGTTAGAGTCATGCCCTATGTAGACGGCTTTATCTAACACTGATCACATGTTCTAGGACATCTCAGAATTGCAAATCCCAAATCCTGTGTTCTGTGACTTTCCACGACTTCCTTGAGGAAGCCTCGGTGAATCCCAAATTGATTTCTCCTGCCATTAGAGAGGGCTCCCCAGGTCAGGCCGCTCAGGAGTCGGCTATCATGTCTCCTTTGCTGAGGGGGATCCTAGGGGCTCAGCGAGTCCTGGGATTTCAGTAACCCCACCCGCCCCAAGGCTTATGCCATTTCTGTGTATCTCTCAGAGAGGTCACAGCCGCAGAGCGATGGGTGGGAGTGCGTCTCAGGGTCTGCCCTACCCCTGAGGGCAGCAAGGTGGTGAATGAACGTGCTTTCTGTTTTCTTCCTCTCTGAACTCTCTCCTGACCACCTCTCCCGCCTCCTCTGACCCACCCAGCCTGTTGGGAGACCTTGCATCCAGGTAAAGCCCCTCCCTTCAACCTGACCCACGCACCTTCCTGGAGGTTCCAGAGACCCCTGGGCTGACCATCCGCAACTGTAGGGCACTGGGTTGGGAGGAGTCTTAGCAGTCACTATGGCCAGGCTCAGGCATAAGTGCTAGGACTAGAATCCTCTCCAGAGGGACTAGGGAGATGCAGTTTCTGCTTTAAAACAGCCTTGCCCTGTTCTTCCATCCCTCCCAAGTGAAAGGAACCTTTGCAGATAATAAAGTCAGCTTCCTGGATCTGGGGGAATAGACCCCTGGCCCCCATCACAAAGTCTGATGTTTTGGAGAAATGCACGTTTTATGGCTTCCAGACTTGTACCCTAATGAGAATTAACTGCTGGCCATGTGGAGAGGGAGACCTAGGGAGAGGTCCTGCAGTCCTGATCTTGTACACAAGGTTCCTTGTAGCACCTGGATCCTTGCACCTTCCAAAAAAGGCACGTGCCCCACATGCAGTGGTTTTGCCACTTGTCACCAGGTGGCAGTAGTGTTCACCCCAAGAAATCAGGTTCTTTGGAGAGGTGAAATTAATTCATTTGAGTTCAGTTCAATATAATTCAGTAAAGATTTCTGGAATCCAGATTTATGCCCAGCCTTGTGCTACAATTCTGGGGCCCCAGGGAAGAATCAGACCTACTCCACCCTTGATTACTCATGGCCTGCTGGAAGGCTAATGTCCAGATTTTTCCATCCATGCACTATATGGCTTTCACAAACGTTGGCAAAAAGCATTCTTCCCTTCTGTTAGTTCACTCTTCCAAGTGAACCTGGAAAAGCAATCTGCTTGGCAAGCAAAAAGAAAAAAAAAGGAGCCAAATTGTTTCAATAATCTATGAATTCCCATGTCCCCATGGAGGGGAAGTAAAGCTTCAATCTGGCAGGTATAAGTTTCACAGTTCAATCAAACCTTTTACCTACATCATCTCCTAGAAGTGCTAGTGGTTCTAGAAGTTAAGCGTTGTTATCTCCATTTTCCACATGAGCTCAGTGAGACCTGAAGATGTAAAAGTGTCTCCCCCGACACTGCTGGGGGCCTGGGAATGGACCTTTCTGGTTGCACAGCTTCTGTCCCTTCCCCTCTCCCTTCCTCCCTGCCACCTGGGCCCTGGGCAGAAAGGTCAGTAAGATGAGGTTGTGCCTGAACATGGTCACATTTGACAGGGCCTCCTAAGTGGCACCAGACTGAGCTGAGAGGAGGCACTTTCGTGGCTGCTTCTCTAGGAGTAGAGAGCAGAGGTTGGGTAAGAATGTGAATTATGCGGTCAGATTCCTCTCTCTCACTTCCAAAAAAAAAAAAAAAAAAAAAGAAAGAAAGAAAGAAAAGGAATCCTGTCTCTCATTTCCCATTAATAGTTGTGTGGTCTTGTGTGATATATTTTTCCTCCTTGTGCCTCAGTTTCCTAGTCTGTACCTATGGTACAACAATGGGACTGTTGTAGAGATTAAACGAGCTACTCTAGAATCGCCCTTGGCACAGAGTCAGTACCATGTGTCTGCTCTTGTTATTATTTTGCTTGTCAGGGCCCAGCAGAGGGAAGTCTGGGTCAGAAGCACTGGCCTGTGTCAGCACATCCCCCGTTCTCCCTCCCCTGCCATTCTCCACCCCCCTGCCCCCCACCCAGACCCTCCATCCCTACAGGGCTTCAAGGAAGGCTCAGTGCACTATATCAGTAGCCCTCGGCCCAGACAACCTGAATTTGACTAAACTGACCTCAGCAGTACATCATCCAGGTGGCAGGGTGCTAGGGCCCCCAGAGTACTTTTACAAGAGCCTCCTGGAGATGTTGGGAGGTGGGACTGAGTAGTGGGGAGAGGGAAGGACAGGAGGGCAGTGTTAGGGAAGGCTGGGCTGGCTGCATCGGTCTGAGGCCTGCGGAGTCCCAGGGCACCTCTGGAGCCACCCAGGGACCAATGTATACATGGCCCTGGGCAGTCCTTTCCCCACCTCCTTGCCTCCTCTCAGCTCATGAGAACCCAGGGATCCTTATCAGGAAAAGGGAGGTTTCCATTTCTTTTTGGAGGCAGCAGAAAAGGTCTTCTAATTCAACTTCTAGAGGAAGTAAGGTTCAGAGAGTGACAGAACTGGGGCCTGAGTCTGGATTCCCTGCCTCAACTGAGCTACCTCCTCCAACCATAAACCCTTCCCCAGGCCTCAGACTGGTAGGGCATTGAGTCTTCTAGCCTGAGACTAACCTTGAGGCTCACTGGGTCTGGGTCTTTTTTCAGTGACGTGGCCGTAGAACTGCCCTTCACACTAATGCACCCCAAGCCCAAAGAGGAACCCCCACATCGTGAAGGTAAGCAGGATCTGCGGGTCACCGGAGTGGGGGTTTCCTGGTTGCCCAACCCATTCTCCACCAACTACTGTCTCTCCCCATCACCCCATCTAACTGTGGGTTAGCCTTCAGCCCAGGGTCACCCTTTTTCCTCACCCTCCCCAGGAATTTTTGTGAGGCCTACACTCCTCTATTTGCATCGGACTCCCCCAAGAAACAGAGGTCTGACTCCTTTCTCCATGGGGAGGGAGGCTGGGAGCATTCTTGGAGCTCCTCTGGCCATTCTTGGAGCTCTTGTCTTGCATCCAGGCATCGGGAAGGGGCTGCGCAGATTAAGATGGTCCCTGGACATATCTTAGTGATTTTTCGAAGTGATACCAGATTGGTCATATTTCCTTAAATCTAAGACTGTTTAAGTTGAAAGAGGCAACACTATAGTCTGTACCACAAAGAAAGAAAAATGTTCCCACAATTAAACTGTGAAATGCCATTGGTTGTAAAATACACCCCACGTTCAGAGATGTGCAGGTGCACAGGTGTGAGGGGAAAAATAATGGTTGTATTAACACTAAATGCAAGTCATGTATTTAAGAAAAGAATCTAAGACATGCAGAACACATGCCAAAGAGCAGGGTCCAGAGGTTTTTCTGTCCTGGAGCTGCTAGGGGCTTCTGGGGCCTCCTTGGACCCTCCCTGGACTCTCCTTCCTGCCATTAGGATGATTCGGGGGTGTTTTCAAGACCAGGGACCAACCCTTCTTCCCCACCTCCCTTCTTCCTTAGCCCTCCCCACTTTAGCTTGGTTGCCCTAGGGTGGGGACCTGTGCCCATTTCCCCCGTGCCCCCCGCCCTGCCCTCTGTCCTGCCCACTAACCCACGGGCCTCTGCCCACCCTGTGTTTAGTTCCAGAGAACGAGGCGCCAGTAGATACCAATCTCATAGAACTTGACACAAAGTAAGCCAAACCCTGCCCGCAGACGTCGGGGGTGGGGGGGTCTTGGGGTGGAGGCGGAGCAATGGGATCATTTGCATATATGCTTATTAACCCCTGAGGAACAGCCGGTCTAACCCCGTGTGCTGAGAGCTGCCTCTGCTCGCCTCTTCAGCAACCCGCTTGCCTGCATGTGACTTGAAGGACCCTTCGTGCCTGTTCCTCTTCCTCCTGCCTTGGTGGGGTCTGTCTTCCTCCCTCGTCCTTGCACGTCCGTCCGTCAATCCGTTCGTCCATCCACAGCACCTGCTCGGCTCTCACAGGGCTGATTGGGTTCGGGGGCCCTGGGTCTGGCTCTCCAGCCCTGCGGGCACCCAGCCAGTGGAATCAGGCTGTGGGGTGGGGAGGGTTCTGGGAGCTCTTGTTGCTTCTGACTCCTGAGGGCAGATGCGGATTTCCATGCTGTCAAAGGCCATCGCCTCACCGGACAGTGGCCAGAGGGGGAGGACCTGGGCGGACTTCCTGAACCACATCCAGAGCCAAGCAGCTTTCTCTCCAGCTCCAAATCCACCCTTTCATTGTCTCCCAGGAAATATTTGGGGTGTGGGGTCTCAAGTCATGCCATGAGGATGTCTCACGGGGCTGGCTGAATTCTGTGTGTGTGGGGGGGGGGGACTTGGTGGGCTTAACTCTACATGTTACGTGATAGAACAGAACTCACTGTTCTTAGAAGCAGTCCTTCATCCTGAAAGCCCACTCAGTTGCCCCCTTTCCCCACCTACCCTTCCTCTAACCCCACAATTTAGATTTGCTACCCCCAGACTCCCTCCTATCCAAGATCGCTCAGGGTAGAGTGGGCTGACAGCTCCCTGGAGAAAGGGCGTTTGTGGTTTTCTCTTCCACCAAGCCAAGCCCACACGAGCCCACACGGTGCTGTGCAGAAACAAGAATTCTTCCTGAGGGTAGTTCTTTTGGTGGGTGGTAGGGTTTCTTGGGCCAGTTCTGGGGGATTTGGAATATGCTGGGAAACGACTGGTGGCCTGGCCTCTCCCAGTAGGACTAAGTTCTCCCTCTGGTCCCAGCCCAGCTACACCGCACCTCAATCCCTTTTTGATATCTCCCCCACTCCCAGATCCTTCAGAACCGGGTCACTGTCCAGTCCTGGTCACTTTCCAGGGTGGTCACTTTCCAGCCCTTAGGCATGAGAGTTGAACTCATGCATCCTGGGATTTCCACAACTAGCTGGAGCCCGAATGCGACCAGTCCCACTGTCTCCAGAGGGCATCTAGATGTGCCAGCCTGGCAGGCCTTTCTGTCCACGGGCTACCCCGGGGACCGGCCTCTGAGTCCCCTCTGAGCCTCTGGAGTTGCCTGCTTTCCTGCCTGGCAAACAGGCCCCATTTTCCTTGTCTTTCCCACCAGCGATGACGACATCGTGTTTGAGGACTTTGCCCGCCAGAGACTGAAAGGCATGAAGGATGACAAGGAGGAGGAAGAGGATGGTACTGGCTCACCACAGCTCAACGACAGATAGACTGGGGCCTGCCCTTCTTCTGGGCAGCTCCAGGGCCGCCTTCATGCACTAGGATGCTTATTCGTCTTCTTCCTGTCCTTGTTACCCCTCCCCCTTGTCCTTCTAGTTCCTTCTGGGGGAGGGGGGCAGCGGTCTTCCAGGTCACAGTGGTGAACCTCTGGCCTCAGGATTGGCCCCACATCGCCACGCCAACAGGGTCATGAGGACCACCTTCCCCCCGTCACCCCACTCACGGGTCACCCCTCCAGCCTCTTCTCTTTTCCTGCAGACCCCCAGAAAGGCCATCCGGGCTCTGGCCTTGGGATTTTACTTGAGATGGGGAGCAGAACGGGGAGGGTGGGGCAGAGGGCTCGAGACACGGGAGAGGATGCCTGTGGCCCCAGGTGGCTGGCACAGCTCTGGCAGCTAAAAGATGACCACGCTGAGGGCCACCCTCTTCTGGCCATGAGAGGCACCTGTGGATTGATTCTCAATACTTTTTACAGTCCGGACCCACCAAACACCTCTCTCCTTCCACCCCTCCGTCCCCATCCTTTGTCCCTCTGTGTCTCACAGTGACATTGGTGAAGGTTCACAGACCCCAGGAGTAGAGAAAAGCCACTGGACTGACTTTCTTACCAGCAGTTACCCAGTCTAAGGCAAGCTGTGTGAACTAGCCCAAGTCTAATTCAGTCCTCTCAGGATGTGACATCCTAGCTACCTTGTACCTTATGTGTGTGTCCTATCTATACACATGCACAGAGGGAGAAGGGAGGAGTCTTCGCAAAGCACCAATGGGCCACATAGTGAGGCCAGGCTCCTGGGGGCTTTTCCAGAAGGGTGGCTCCAAGAGATGGGGGTTAGGGGCAGGAAGATGAGTATCTGCTCAATTCCCTCCTTTGCAGACTTAAAAGCAATCAATGATCCCACAGGAAGTAAGGCTGGAGGTCCAGATGGGTCTGGGGACACCGGTCCGGTCCCCTACTACCTCCCTTCAGAGCCCTCCAGGGCTGAGCTGGGCTGGCCCTGCAGGGTGGGAGAGTGTGCTTGGGGGTCATCATGCCCACAGTCAAAGGGCCTCCTGCCCCAGGAGGGTGGCGTGGTCCCTCAAGATGCCTTCCCCTAAAAGGAAGGGGGCTGCTGGGTAGCAAGGAACCCTTCATTTCCTTGGGGATTTAATGACACCCCCCCCAGTAGGTCCTGGTGTCATGGATGCCTGGTACCCACTGGCTGGGGTTGATGTGATTGGGACCTGGGACAGGGCAAGGCAGATGATGAGGCAGAAAGTGATAAAAGGTATTTGTTCTTGTCTGGTCTTTCATGCCCACTTACTGTGTGATCTTGGGCAAGTTTCTTTCTCTCTCTGGGCCTCAGTTCTTCACATAGAAGACCAAAGGGTTTGACCAGATGATCACCAAGGGAACTCCCAACTCTGGCCTCCAAGAATTTGTAAACCTTAGAGCTTCTGGTATGATGGGTGGAACCATCCAGACCACTGACTCTGGTCTCTCTGCCTCCAGAGATGATTCAGGGCCCCAGAATTGGCAGGGCCCTGGAGACCTCCTAGCCCATCCCTTCCCAGGCTCTTCTTGGGCCACTGAAGGGTCATCTGATGTTAAGCTGTGGCCGTAGCTAGCATGAGCTGCTCGGCCCTAAGACCCCAGTATTAAAGAAGACAAAGCTTAGATTTGTTTATGATAGGCCCTTGGGTACCTCACAGCTCCCTGTGGCTGCAGACCCCCTAAGGCTCACCGTATACTCAAGCAAATATATTTCTTAGCAGGACAAGGGGAATGTCTTCTCCATCCCTGCTCCCTTTTATCTGTGTCCCATGCTTGCCTGGAAAAGGAGACAACAAAATGTTATTATAGGGACTCCACCCTTTTCAGGGCAGCCCCTCCTGGGGTGGGCTGGGTAACCATTCTCCATGGCGAGAGTACCCAGTTCACAAGCCCAGCTCTGCACTCTGGCCCTTCCCCTTCCGAATCTCATGAAGTTGCAATTCTAGGGAGCTCTACCCCATGGCAGGCCAAGTCAGCTTGCAGCAGCCATGATCTCCTGGCCAGTTCTGGGGTCCTAGCTGTGGGTACCCCAGGCATCCAGCCCCTACCAGAGCTTGCTGGCAGTTTGCACCTCCTTGGAAGGTTGAAGAGATGAAGAAGGGCTGGAACCCATGCCAAGCATATGCTCTCTGGTGTCTTCCTCTGGGAACTTTGAGGCTGGTATGAGGATTTGAGGGGATCACTCACCTACCGACCGGCCTCTTCCTCCATCCCTCAGCTGTGCACACAGATTTGTCACTCTGGTTTCTGGAGCTTCTTCACCTCAACATCACACTCCCCCTTTCGGATTTGTCTGTGTCTGACTGAAATTCCCCCAGCTGCAGGAAGTACCATACTTCCATCTAGACCTTTACTCTTTGGGCCCAGGGCTGCAGAAGGGCGGCCCCTGTCCTCAGGAAGCTCATGGTCAGGCGAAAGTTCTAGGGGGAAGAACCGGGGGCCACTGGAGTCAGGGGTCCTTGGCTGCTGCTAGTCCATATAGTGCCTTGATGTGAAGTAGAAACAGTCCCCTTCCAGGTGGGTTCCGTCCATTTTAGAATGCTCAGCTTTGAGAATGGCGCATAGGCTGGAGTTCAGCCCCAATCCCCCCAGCCGGGTGCAACACAGGCTGGAGTGTTTCCTTGGGTCTCTTCCTGAGAGAAGGACCCATATCATCTTTCAAAGCTTCCGGTTGGCTCCAGACCCCACAGTGTTGGCTCTGTGCTGACCCCAGGGCTCCGCACTGGTACCTCCCAGTGGCCCATGTGGGTGGCATAGAGAGATCAGTCTGGGCAGGAAGAAGAGGCCTGGCGCTGGGGGAAAATCTACAGGCGGAGGCCAGCTGGGCTCCCTCAGCTTTCCGGCCACGAGAAGGGTGAAGTCCTGTGAAGAGAAGGGCTGAATTATTCGGTCGGCCTCCATGGGCTGCCTCAGCCTCAAAGCACAGACAGCGAGAGTGGGCACACCAGGTGGGGGTTGGGGTTGCTTCAGCTGCTCGGCTTGTCCCTGACAAGCTGGTTCCCACATGGTGCCATGAAAAGCATGCTAGCCTGGAAGCCCACGGTGTCTCCAGCCCAGTTGTCACCAATTAGCTGAGTAGCCTTGAGCAAGTCCCTCATCCTCTTGGGCTCAGTTTCCCTAACAAGAAAATGAGACTGTAATCCCTTCCCCACCTGACACAAGGGATCTGAAGCCCAGAAGAGACAAGAGTCAGCTCTGTAGCCCTGAGTCACACAGTAAGATCGCTGCGGGCTGTGTCCTCCTCCCGCCGGTCTTCATCTCTTGCCCCCTTCCTTAGGCAGACGTCAACCAGGAGGAGATGCAGTTAGCTTGGCTTTGGTGACCCAGCTGAGACAAATGTGGACACTGCTCAGGAATGTATTGCCCACAGATAGTGGTCCCAGCAATCATGACAGAGAGACAAGTCATGGATATTGCCAGTGATTGGGCTTGGGCAGGGGGCATCCTGGACCCTTCTAGGCCTGGTGGACCCCCATCTCCCATCTTTCAGATCCCACAGAGGACAGGAAGCCTTGGCTCTGATCCCAGATGAGGGAGAGCCACCTACTTCCAGGCCCAGGGAGGGCTGAACTACTATTCCATCAAAGAACCCCAAGGGTGAGGTGGAACAGAAATTGCCCTTCAAAGTAGAAGCCCCCCCCCCCCCATATAGGATCGAGCACAGCTGCTGATGCTCCTTGGTGATACTTGGAAGGGATTCAGGTCCAGGGGCAACACAAGCCCATTCCCCCGAGAGCTGAGCCCCTGTGGACCCCATTCACTCCCCATGGTTACAGCCTCCCACAAAGGCAGCCTCTCCTGCCAGTGACTGGGGACTGGACATTCTCCACCCATCCCAGAGGAAAGCATTGGCCTCAGTCTTGTATTATAGGGTCTCATGGGCACAGGCTTATGTTCTGATGGGTTTTTTTTGTTTGTTTTGTTTTTAAAGTAAAAAAGGACCAAAATAGACTCTCTGACCCTCATGCATAAGGCTGCGTTGAGCAGTCTGATGGCATTTTGCCATCCTGGTCCAGGGAGATCCATCGCTTCTGTCCCCCATCCAGGGCTGAAATGGCCTACCTGTGGGGCAGGATCCCCACCTCTTCCACTCCCCTGCAGAGTCCCTACACAGTGGCTTCAACGAGAGGCCCAACAAAGAGGGAGCACCCTCCCACCCCAGCACTCTCTCCGAAAGGGAAATCAAAGCACAAGTCCCCAGGACCCATGACCTATAGACACCGATGCAGTGGTTTTCAGACCAGGTGCTGTGGAACCCCTGGGGTTCCACAGAGCTTCACCAGGGGCTGCTAAGGTGGGACAGTGGGGGTGGAGGCAAAGGCTTGGTCTCCAGCTCTCCCCCATCCCCACTTCCACCAGGACAACTCTGCTTTTATTTGTCTTGCCTCTTGAGGTTCCACCTTCAAACTTTTGAAGAAAAGCTTCTTCAAGCCACCATTCTGAGGTTTGATCTTCAACCAGCAAGCACAGGTTCTCTTCTTGCTTTTCATGTTGGAATGGCTTTAACATTCCAGTACAAAGTGGCTTGTACTGGAACTTGGGTTGCAGACCCAAGTCCAAGCATTTGCTTACACAAACACACGTACTTGTTTGATGGTTTTGTAGCTCACCCACCATGGAAGCTTCTCTGGCCTGGTTTTGATTTGGTCTTACCTTGGTATCAGCCATGCAGTGTGGGGGACGATGGAGCAAGAAAATGGGCCCAGCCCCCACCCCATGACTTCTGTCTGCACCCCACTTCCCTGGCCCAGGCCTATGGGACACATGATGGGAAAAGGAGAAACTAGACTCAGGTTCCTCTTTACATACAGCCAGATGGATGGATGTCCGGGTTCTCACAAAAGAAATATTGAGGGAGGACATTTTACAGAAGTCCCTCCATGAGGACAAGACAGGGTCCCTCCAGAGACCTTTAAAGCAGCCAGTTTCCCTTGAGAAATTCTACTAAGCTTCCACTCCCACATCTGTGGACAAGCAAATGTGTGGGCAACAGGAAGGTTCTGGAAGAGATGCTGGTCCTCCACCCACAGTATCTGCCAACCTGTCCCTCTGTCCAGGCCCCCTGACCAGGGCTGGCTGAGGGGTGGCACATTGGTGAGACCCGGACCAGCCCTTAACACAGAATCCTGCCTGGGCCCCTCACTGAGAGCATTCTAGGTGAAAATGCGGGTCTCGGGGCCCAGCAGACCATGTGGCATGGGAGAGGGAGTGCTATGTTCAGTCTGAGTATGCTCTTGGGTATCCCACTGACCTCAGTTTCCCCAGTGTGTAAGATGGGGCTTGTGCCAGGCTCTGACCACCTCGCAGATTACTGAAAGGGGAGGTCATGGGGAGTATGATAGGTGATGTCCTATGAGAGGTGGAAGCCGCACAAACTTGGGGTATGGTTATGGCCTGCACCACGGATCAGCAGAGCACTTGAAGGAATGAGTATGGGATAATGCCATCTTCCCATACTCTGCACTTCCCAGACTCTACTCTGCTTCCCATCTCTGCTCAGTGCTAAGGTCCACACAGATGCTATGGGAGATTCCTCCTCTTCCTGCCCGATGGGAGCTAGCATTCAGCCTGGCACAGTGACTGTGGATCCTGGATGCAGGAAGTGACAGGGGGCTGGGACAGGTCTCCAGGTCTGTAGCCCTTCTGTTAAGTGGTTATTTTGTGACGCCCCCTTTCCTGGGCTACCTGCCAGGTTTATCTGTTGTACCTGTGGCATTCCTTATTATGTCAGATAAGTTATTACAGTTTATTCAACTCTAACAGGACACATGAACAAGAGAACCATAAATAGGAGACCATTAAAGGTCTTTTGTGACAGATGCTCCATGTGCATTCATTTCTGTCTCATCAGCTTATGGCAAGACCTAGATCAGCAAATCCTGTCCCTACTGCCTCGGAATGTTGGACAGGACCCGTGACTAGGTCAGGTGTTGTCTTCCCTTCCCTGTGGCCCCAACTCCAATCTAGTCTCTGCACCCTCTCTGGGAACTGCCAAAGAGCTCCTCCCCTCCCGCATCAGTTACCAGTCTTCTGGCCTTGGGGAAGTTGCCAAACCTCTCAGACATCACTGGATCCCATGACCCCTGATTTGCTGCTCAGGTTAAAGCCATCCCATCTTCTCTTTGGCACCACCAACCACTCCAGCTGGAATCCTGCCCCAGTCTCAGTCTCTTATTCAGTACTTATCTCCTGTTCCGCGGGTCTCCCCAAAGTCACCTCACTTTCCTATGACTTACCCAATGCTTGTTCCAAAAGAACACATGGGAGGTATGGGGATGTATGTGAGGAAGATTTGAAGTTCTAAATGATAATGTGTTGCATTAACACAAAAGGGGGATGCCAATGAATGTGAGATGGCTTTCCTGGAAAACTGATTATGTATGAAAAAGAATTTGTTTTTACATTCCTCTAAAATATATGTGACTTAGATCAAAGATTGCCCTCCTGGTTGACCAGAAGGTAGTCTCTTTCCTCTGATGCTCCCTTTGGGCCAGAGAAGGGTGGTGGGAAGATACTGACATTTGAATCAGGAGGCAAAATCCACTCTTGACTAAAAACAGCGCGGGGCTCTCATTCTGCCTTCTCATGTGGTCTGTATCAGTTTAGGTCCAGAGAAATAGCCTCCGCCCATATTTCAGTAGCAGGGATTTTACTGATGATACTGGCTATAATGTGGCAAGAGTTAAAATGCAAGTGAGGCAAGGGACGTGAGGCAACCCAGAGATTAGGTGTACACCGGAAACCACTACTACGTGTGAGGTGGAAGGACAGGACGAGAATTGATAGACCTGAGGAAATAGGAGCACTGAGGAAGGTATCTGAGGAATTCAGACCACAAGAGAAACGCGTCTGTCGCTGGGGATGCTACCCAAAGCAGAGAGTCAGAGAATCACTGCTCTCTTTCTGCCCCCTAATTTCAGGCCCATGCCTACTTTTGGCAGATCTGGGTGCCTCGCAAGACAGAACAGAAAGTCAGGAGATTAGATCTGAGATCCAGTAGGCAAATCACCAGCTCTTCCTCAATCTTGTCATCCAAAAAAATAGAAATAATCATATTGGCCTGGATACCACAATTGAGAAGGAGTGTCCTGACATCCACACAGGATCATAAATGTGGAAGAAGTATTTGTTTTTGAACCAAAACCTGATAGAACTGAATGGAGAAATATACGAATCCACAACACTCCTCTCTCAGCTATCAGTAGAGTAAGAAGACAGAAAATGAATAAAGATAGAGAAGAGCTGAACATTATCAACTAACTTGGCTTAATTGATCTTAATAAAATATTTCACCTCAAAATAATAAAATGTGTATCATTTTCAAGTGCACATGGAACATTCACCAAGAAAAACAATTTTGTGGGCCTAAAAAGACCTTAAACAATTTAAAATAATTTAAATAATAGAAAATAGGTTTTCAGACTGTAACAGAATTGAACTAGAAATTAATAATAGAAAAGTATCTGGAAAATTTACAAATACTTGGAAATTAAGCAATCTCATTAATAAAGAGAAAACCACATGGAAAATTAGAAAATATTCTGAATTAAATAAAAATGAAAACAAAAATAAGCACATTTGTGAGTGCTTCTAAATTATTTCGATAGCTGCAGAAAGGGCATTTGACAAAATTCAATATCCACTCTTGACTAAAAAAAGCAACAACAACCCGAAGCCTTACTGAACTTCCTTAATCTAATAACAATCTAATAACACCATACTTAGTGGTGAAATGGTGTCGTGGTGGTGGTGAATGATTTTCTTCGAAGACTGGGAACAAGGCAAAGATGGTTGTTCCTAGCCCTCCTATTTAACATCCTACTAAAGGTCCTAGCCAATACAGTGAGGCAAGAAAAAGATATAAAAGGCCTACTGATTGTAAAGAAAAAAATAAAATGGTCTCTATTCACAGACAACATGATTATTTATGTAGAAAGGCCCAAGAATTCTACCCCAAAAATGTTCTCATACTAATGAATGAGGCTACATAGGTTACAGGATACATGATCAATACACAAAAATCAATTGTACTCCTGGATGGATAGTAACATCAAAGCTTTGGAAATTGAAATTAAAAAGACAATGCCAAATCAAAAGATAACACCATTTACAACAGCACCAACATGGAAATACTGAGGTATAAATGTGACAGAATATGCACATAATCTCTACACACATCTCTAAAGCACAAAATGCTGGTGAAAGAAATCACCAAATTGAGACATTTACCATGTTCATGGATCGGAAGATTGAATTCAGTTAAGATTTGGTCCTCTCTGAACTGACTTTAGAGTCAATGCAATCTGAATCAAGATTGCATCAGGAATTTTTTTTTTTTTCAGATAGACTGAAATTCATATGGAGAGGTAAAGGAACTAGAATAGCCAAGCAATTTTTTTTAAGATTTTAATTACTTTGTGAGAGAGAGAGAGAGAGAGAGCAAGCAAGCATGAGCTGGGGGAGGGGCAGAGAGAGAAGGAGAAGCAGATTCCCCTCTGAGCAGGGAGCCTGATTCGGGGCTCAATCCCAGGACCCTGGGGATCATGACCTGAGCCGGAGACAGACACCTAACTGACTGAGCCACCCAGGCGTCCCTAGCCAAGCAATCTTTAAAAGGAAAAACAAAGGTGGGATTCTCTGCTACCTGATCTCAGGAATTATCACGAAGCCATAATAACCAAGATAGTGTGGTAGTGAAAGAATAGACATCGACATCAGATGGGACAAAATCAAGAAATAGACCTGCATATACACCACCAATCGATTTTCCAAAAACGTGCAAAGGCAATCCAATTGCCTTCTCAGTGAACAGTGCTGGGAGGATGTAGAGAGTGAACAGTCAACACTACCGGTGGGAATGTGAAGTGTGTGGACACTTTGGAGAACAGTCTGCCAGTTCCTTGCAGATTTAAACATACTTACGTAAGACTTAGCAGTTCTACTCCCCAAAGAAATGAAAAGGTATGTTCTCACAAAAACTTGTATGTGAACCTTAAAAATGGCTTTATTGTCAACAACTGTAAACAACCCAAGCGTTCTTCAATTAGAGCGGAGGGATGAGCTATTGTACCGCTGTACAGGGAATCCTGCTCTGTAATAAGAGTGAGCAAACTAGCGATGCTAGCAATGATCTGAATCGTAAATACATGACGCTAAGTGAAGGAAGACAGACTTGAAAGGACACGTATGTGGGACGCCTGGGTGGCTCAGTTGGTTAAGCGGCTGCCTTCGGCTCAGGTCATGATCCCAGTGTTCTGGGATCGAGTCCTACATCGGGCTCCTTGCTCAGCAGGGAGCCTGCTTCTCCCTCTGCCTCTGCCTGCCACTCTGTCTGCCTGTGCTCGCTCTCTCGCTCTCTCTCTCTCTCTGACAAATAAATAAATAAAATCTTAAAAAAAAAGAAAGGACACGTATGTGGATTCTATTTATATGACATCTGGAAAAGGCAAAAGGATGAGGACAGAAAACAGACCACTAGTTGCCAGTGGCTGGGGTTGAGGGAGGGTCAGCTATAAAGGAACTAACGAGAGGGATTTGGGGGGAGGGGGTGATGGAACTGTTCTGTATCTTGATTGTCAAAATCAACTGTAAGCCCAAAAGAGTGGATTTTACTTTATGCAAATATGTGTCTCAATAAAAAGCAAAAAGCAAAAAAAAAAGGAGGGGGAGGACTTTAAAAGTAACAAATTTACTAAAAAAGTAAACAATTTATTAACATTATTATTTTTAAAAATGTTATTTATTTGGCAGAGAGAGAGAGAGAGATAGCATGAGCAGGGGGAACAGCAGGCAAAGGGAGAAGCAAGCTCCCCGCTGAGCAAGGAGCCCAATGTGGGACTCAATCCCAAGACCCCCGGATCATGACCTGAGTCAAAGTCAGCCGCTTAACCGACTGAGCCACCCAGGCATCCCAAAAGTAAACATCTTATATCACAGAATGCAAACAATATTTACTGGGCATGTGCCCTTTGCTGGAGTTTATGCTGGACCCTGAAGACATAAAGATAAATAAGATAATCTCTTTCAGGAGCTCACAGATTCACAGGAGAATAAGACATGACAACAAAGGTTTGGAATTGCTGCTGAGGGTTCCTGGAGATGGGGTTGACATGTATTCACGGCATGCCATGAGAGCACTAAGGAGGGGTCATCATGTCTAGCTGGGGTGGGTGAGATGGGGAATCAGGCAGGCTTCTTAGGGGAGGAATTGCTTCAACTGAGTTTTGAAGGCTGAGAAGGAGTTAGGCAGGTGAGGGGAGGCTATGGACATTGGCCAGAACTGACCTCCCATCCGATATTTGGATATTCAGTCTCAGCACCTTTGAACCCACTGTTTCTTCTGTTTAGCCTGATAGCTCCTACGGAGCTTCCCAGCCTGCAGGGAAAGCTACTTTCTCAGAAGGGTCTGCCTGACTACCCTGGTCAAAGACCTCCTCCCCCATCGCTCTTCTATCACTCTGCTTATTTCCCTCATAAGAAGTGTCTTGCTTGCTTAAGCCCTTGCTGAGCACGTGGGCTCTGGGTTCTAAACCCAATCTGACCTTGAGCAAATCATTTGCATTTATGTGCCTTGACTTCTCCATTTCCAAGTAGGAATAATAACTACTTTGCAGAATTGTCATCGGGCTAAAATGGGTTAATATATCTAAAGTGCCTAGAACAACCCCCGGCTTCTTCCCAGCACAGTGCTTAGCACATAGTAGGCACTTTATAAAATACTTGTTGGACAGACTGTGGCTAGATGAGAGAAGGAACTTTCCCACGCTCACCAGCAGATGATGCATGTATGCAAGAAGTTAAAACTGGTTCCGCCCTGACACAAATTGGCCAACAGATGTCGCTGCAGGTCTCTGGGTAAAGGAACCAGACCTGTGATAGGCTGAGCTACGTTACCCAGATAGGATACCAGACAAATTTCAAATGGAGGGCCCGAAAATTGTAACCACACTAAAAAGCCGAGTATTATGCCTCCATCAGAAAGGATGAATATGCAACTTTCGTATCAACATGGACGGGACTGGAAGAGATTATGCTGAGTGAAATAAGTCAAGCAGAGAGAGTCAATTATCATATGGTTTCACTTATTTGTGGAGCATAACAAATAACACGGAGGACATGGGGAGATGGAGAGGAGAAGGGAGTTGAGGGAAATTGGGGGGGAGATGAACCATGAGAGACTATGGACTCTGAAAAACAAC
>PISX010004504.1:0-55267 GCA_004024625.1 Mellivora capensis | reverse complement strand
AGTTAGAGGAGCCAGGTGGTGGGTATTAAGGAGGGCACGTATTGCATGGAGCACTGAGTGTGGTGCAAAAACAATGAATACTGTTACACTGAGAAGAAATTTAAAAATTTTTTTAAAAAGCCAAGGTTGAGAAGCTAAGGCTGAATTATGTTGTACATGGTAACATATTCTATAGCCGCATTTTCTTTTTGTTCTCTCACTTTTATCAAATAGTGACAAGGAGCTGGCCATGCAGGCATCTTATATAACCACAACCTCAGTTGGGTGAGGTGGGAGGTTATGGGAGTCAAAGGGAGTGAGCTCAGATCTGAGTGCAGCAGATGGAGGCCACGAGCCCTGTGTGATGTTTCTTCCCTGGTGCTGTGGATCTCTGTGGGGCAGGGACAGTGCTGGTAAATCTTCTGTGCCCCAAGACTGGGGGTCACCAAAAGGGAACCCAGCCCCCAAGGGGAACTTCTCATCTGGTGTGGACAATGGGACAGAAAACTGATCTATACAAATAAAGGGGGCACAGTGATGGGAAGGAGAGGTGAAGTTAGGATAGCAGAGGGGACTCAAGTTGTCCTGAAGCTCTCTGCATAGGGAAGGCATCGCAGGCAGAGAGTGGTACATGAGCAAAGGCACACGGGGCCTGGAATCGCTGGGCTTGGGTACTTAAATCGGAGTCTTTCTCTGTAGCTGGAGAACGGCGTTCAAGAAGGTGTTCAGCATGGCTGGAGGATAAGGTCAAGAATTGGGAGTGTATTATTATTAGTGTTGGTAGACTAGCTAGTCTAGCAGTCTAGCACTTTCTTTTTTCCCCTCCAGTCTTGTCAAAAGTCACTGGAGTCCCAGGCCCACCAGCCTGGTACAGTCCTAAATTGTTCTTGTCCCAATTTAACTCTTAATAGTGGCCGCTCTCACTCCCTGAAGTTTCCTGGACTGTTTGGTCCCCTTATTTAGGGGCCCCATGTGCTTCCATTATTATAGTGACCTCATCTTTACTGGGGACAGCTGCAGGATCTGGCTCATCTCACTGGGTGCTCAGCAGAAAGTAGAGGCTCAGGAAGGAGGAGTTTTATATCTGGGGACCATGGAGCTTGGGGTTCCAGAGCAAAGCCCTCTTTCCTCTCAGGGAGGGATAGAGATGCCCCTCCCCCAGGAAAGGATGCCCATCAGGGTTTTTGCCCATAAAAGGTTGAGGGAGGTTTCCAAGGCCTGCTGGGAGCCGCTGATGGAGGCTGAGAAGTCCTCCACAGCCCTTTGTTGCTGGCTTCCTTCCCCCCCCCCCCCCCTCCGTCTCCCGGCCGCCACAGGTATGGGTCTGGCTGCAGGAGGCAATGACAGAGGGGTGGAGATAGAGGGTGAGAAGATAGGACAGCCCTGACAGATACTCAGACCCAGAGCAGGACAGGGATGGCCCCAGGACCATCCTGGGTTCTGGATCTGCTCTAATTCTGGATGGGCTCCTGTACTTCCTGTGCCTCAATTTCCCCTTGGGTACTATGAAGGGTTAGTTGGGGGTGGTCTGCAAGGAATTAGCCAGCCCCAAGTGAACTGGCCTGAGGCAGCATTGAGGGTGGTGAGGGAGGGGTAGGAGGGTGGAGGAGGGGACTCCAAAGGCTGCCAAGCACATTACTGCAGAAATATTAACTGTCCCATCGCTTCTCCCAGTCTGGCAAAGGCTGTGTCCATAAATCAGGTCCGTGAGTCTGCCAGACAGAGTCTTAATGAAGAAGGAGGTGAACTTCAGTGAGAGCAGGAAGTGAGAGCAGCAGACCTCTGGAGGTCATAGGTCCAGCCCCAGCCTGGAATCAGAGAGGGGCCTGGGGTGTGCATGAATACCCTGGCCTGTGCCAGGAAGGCAGGAGCGGCTCTGTTCACTGTTGAATCCCCAGCACCCAGCGCACAGTAGGGGCTCAACCAGTACTTCTGACTGAGGACCAAATGGTGTGGCAAAGTCATGCGAAGCTCAGACCCAAACCCAGTCCTCTGGATTCTAGCTGGGCGCTTACCGGTTCCCACACCGGACCTGAGGGGCGTGGGGAGGAAAGGGGCGGCAGAAGTAAAAGCCTTCTTGAGGAGATAGTGATCATGCTTCCCTTTGTTTCTGAGAGGAAAGCTCAGCTTTTATAGGACCACAGACCCTGCAAAGTCTGACACGTTTCTCAAAGTGTGTAGTTTCCTGTCTATCACATTTCCGGCAGTTACACCCCTTTCTCCCCCACTCTGCTGCTCTTTAAGGGGACATCCAAGATGGGAGTTCTTCCCCCCTTGGCACTTGGCCCTTGTACCGCCCTGCCCCCCTCAGACTTCCAGCAGCATTAGCAGCACTGGGGTAGATGGGGAGGCTGGTCATTCAGTGAGGCTTGGGTGCTGCTGAGAGTGGCTGGAGCGGTGGGTGACATCAGGGTATCAGGGCAGGGCCAGCCAGACCCTCCATATCACCCTTTCCTTTCTCTTTTGGGCTCCTAAAATAGCCACTGCACTTGTCCCCCTCCTATCTGGGCTCCCATGGGCATGGCTTTGTCTGATTCCTCTGTCTTCAGTGCCCAGCATGAGGTCTGGCATAAAAAGGATGGACAGAAGGAAGCAAAAGAGGCACTGGGCAGCTCTCCTGCTTCTCATATTCCAAGTCCCCACTTCCCTGAGTTCTCCTCCAAGGGCAGAGGTCCCTCTAGAGCCTCCCAGTGAAGAAGGCGGGGAGCACAGATCCATCTCAGGCACACACCTCCACCTACTGAACCCCAGCCACTGGTGGTCTTCCCCGTTCTCAGACTACCAAGAGCTTCCTGCCTCCAGGGCTTTGCACATAGTGGATACCGCTGGTCCTTCTGTTTTTCAGAATCCTACTCATCTTTCAAAACTTTCAAAACGAGGAACTTCCTCTAAGTAGAAGTCTCTCTAGGCTGGGTCAGAGGCCCTTACTCTAAGCTCTGTTTCCCGGGACTTCTTTTCTCTAGACCGTGATTAAATATGATTCTCCCACAAGATGGGACCGGGGAGGGAGACAAACCATAAGAGACTCTTAATCTCTGGAAACAAACTGAGGGTTGTGGGGGGTGGGGGGAGGGATGGGGTGGCTGGGTGATGGACAGTGAGGAGGATAGTTGCTATGGTGTGCTGTGAATTGTGTAAGACTGATAATTCACACACCTGTACCCCTGGGGCAAGTAATACATTATATGTTAATAAAAATGTTTAAAAAAATAAAAATATATGATTCTCCCTGGGTCATCAGCTTCTCCAGAAATGACAAAGTTGTAGTCAGTAGAGGAGGAATGGCTGGCTGGATTTGCAAAGGAAGCAAGACTGGGGGCCCAAGGGCCCTAATGATAGTCCCATCAGGCTAAAGTCACTGATGGGCTGCAAGAAGGGTGGCACCCCAAAAAGGGCATTTAATGGGAATTGGTGAATGGCACTAGGTTAAATATCAACTGGCATACACTAGGCACTCAATTAGTTGATTTTTGACAACTACTGATTTGGTACTTAGCTTAGCAGCAGTTCTCCTATAAAACCCTCAAAAATTTTTGCTGACAACGAACCCACAGCGAACACCATGTTTTATTTCCCAGGACCTACTGTAGTCTCAGGCTACATTACGAGGGCATGTCTTTGGAACTGGGGAGGTGACCTGTTAGACACACAGGTCTCTAACCTGTGTTAGAGACAGTCTTCCATTTTGCACTGGAGAACCCGGAGAGTGCCTTCCGAAGGTCATTCACAGGTGGGATCGCTTCAAGGGAATTTGAGCCCTTCTCCTGAGGAATGACTGGGAGTCTCCAACTCTGTGAGGAGCCGTGCTGGGTGAGGTACACTTCTGGGCCCAAGGCATAGCTGGGGCTGTCAGGGAATTCCAGGCAGATGCCCCTGGCAATGAAAGGGATGTTCCCAGGAGGGGAGGAAGTGTGCCCCTCATCAAGAGAGGGTGCCCCTTGTTGAGAGGGTCTAGGAGGCTTCCCACATTATCTCTGAGGTCCTTTCCAGTGTCTAAAAGGCACAAATTCTAGCAGGAAATAAGCCTCTTAACATGGCCCTGCTGGCCCAGAACTCACCTGTCTCCTTGATCCCCGTATCTCAAGGGGTCATTTTATCCATGCCCACCCCCTCTCAGACGCTCACGTACCCGAGGTGCAGTCTGTAGTCCTCTCCCCAGGACAGCATAGCATGACACGAGTTCTAAGGGAGTGTCAGATAATTCATCAGAGGGGATGACACCAAAGCACTAAATAATGATCCCTCCTTTCCTGCCTGAATTAACTGCCTCTGATTCTCTGTAGCTGGATTTCCTCCTTGATGGCCTCATCTGATGCTAATTAATGTTTCCAGTCCAACGGCACCCCCCCTCCCCCAGCCTCCACCCCCACCGCAATGATGAGGAAGGACAGGGTAGAAGGATGTAGAGGAAGTGCAGGATGTCACCCTGGCTATGGTAGCCCCCTCTCAGGGGATAAAAGGCAGGCTGGTTTGGAGAGCGATGCAATCCCAGTGGGAAGTCCCTCTGTGAGTCTCACCTCAATCCTGCTACACGCAGTCAGAGCAAGATTCTTCTCCCATATGCCAGAAGACACCAAAAGGTGACTGCCTCACCTCAGGGAGGTCCCAAATGCTCTCCCAAGTGTCCCCTCCCACCTCCTTCAACATCCCAAGGTCAGCAGGAATGACATGGCACCACTCACAAGGGTAGAGTATCTGAGATTATTGCAGACTTTATAGAAAACTGCCCAAGGGAGATCCAGATGTCTTGGGAGGGGATGGGAAGGCAGGCCTCAAGCCAGTATACTGGGGAGGGGGGACTTCCTGTGTGCAGAGGCAGCACAGGCCAGCCATTCTGCCTGACCTAGGGGATGGGAGTCAGGGAGGGGCAGCCCCCTCCCCACTCACCAATTGTGCTTTGGGATCATGCAGAAGGCAGGGCACTGAGGCTCTGACTTTAAACAGGAGGACTTGTGCCTGAGACAAGAGATGAGGCCCCTTACCTCTTCTAAAAGGCATGAGGGGGCATGGCAGCAAGGGATCCCCACAGGAGAAGAGTCACAAGGGTGGGAAAGAGCTTGCGGGCAGCAGCACCCAGCCCTTCAGAGCCTTCGCCCTTACCCCTCTCTGAGGCCACAATGTACGGGTGATCCCGGTTCTGAGGCCCAAACAACTACTTTGAACCCCTGGGACTCTCTCCTCCTCCATGGGGATCTGCCAGTATGGTTGGGGGATGCTTGGTCTCAGTACCTGTCTCGCAGGGCTAGAGAGCTCCTCCCAGGAGGAAAGGGGAGGTGGGCACCCCAGGAATGGATTCCTCACTGGACCCTGCCCCAGTGAATGCAAGCAATGGGTGTAGGGGGGTTAGAGAGTCTAAGACTTGGGCAGGGGGATTAAACTCTGATCAGGGTGAAGAGCTGAGAGTCTTGAGATTAGGGACAAGCACTGAGTATTAGGGGATCAGAGCCCCAGTGAGAAAGGCTGAGGATCTGTTCCATACTAAGGCTATAATAGGGTGTGACTGTCCCTGGGATGGGAGACAGATGGAGCTGAGCCCCAAGCCTGGGCCAAGGAAGGGAAGAGCCTGAGCCAGAGCTGGGGTGGTGGGGACAGTATGAAATACAACCCCAGACTGGGGAAGGGTGCCCAACCCTCAGAGCCCTGGGATGTGGGTGTCTGGACGATGGGAAGGCTCTCAGAGCTCCGGGGTGAGAAAAAAGGCTCAAAGCCCACAAAAGCCTTCAGAAGGGTGCTCTGCTTCCAAGACCAGAATGGGATGAGAGGGTCCCTGAGGACTGGGAAGGGAGTTGAGGTCTCCAAGCTGGAGATGGGAGTCAGTGATGTCTAAGGTGATGCTTCCCAGAGAGGTCAGGCCTCAAAGCATAGGGTGGTGGGAGGCAGTCCCGGGGCTTTCGGATGGTAGGACAAAGTTTCCTGGCCAAGTCTCTCGAGGGGGAGGGTGCTTTTGAGGGTTCAGGAAGGATGTGTCAGAGCCTGAGATGGGCAGATAGGGTTTTTGGAATCAGCAGGGGTGTCTCTTGATCCTTGATGGTGAGAGCTCTCAGAGGTTGGGCTGAAGGGATACAGCTTGGGGCCTCCGGGTGGGGGTGGGGAGGGGGAATGCCATAATCCAAAGGTCTCAGGCTGGTCAGGAGCAAGTCTCAAAGCCCCCAACTCGCCGGCATCTCACCCATGATTCAGGCCAGGCAATCCCAGTAAAGCCATCAGCTGGCAGGGACAGCCGTCAACCCCGGAGGGGCAACCCTCAGAGGCCCGAGCCCGGCGAGGTGGCGCGGGACCCGGCGGGGGCGGCCGGGGCGGGCGCGCGGCGCGGGTCGGCGTCCTGCTCATAGCGGTAGTGGTAGCCCTCCATCTGGTCCCGGCAGGCCTCGCGCAAGTTGCGCATCCAGCGCTGGATGCCGCGGCGGTTCAGGTAGAGCACCATGAGGAAGATGAGGCCGATGAGCGCCAGCACCAGCCCAAAGAAGACGTAGGAGGCTTCGAGCTCCGGGCCGGCGAGGTCCACTTCTTCCCCGCGACCGTCGGCGTCGCCGTCGGCGCAGCGCAGCCGCGCCTCATCCAGGTCCAGGAAAGGCCGGTCCTGCAGCGCCCGCGGGGCGCCGCAACGCAGGCGCCGGGAGTCGGGTAAGCGCTCCGTGGCGTTGCGCAGCCAGGCCAGCAGGGGGCGCGCGGCACAGTCACAGCGCAGGGGGTTGTCTGCGAGCAGCAAGCGCGGCGCGGGGAGGCCGCCATCGCGCTCGAGCGCGCGCAGCTCGTCGGCGCCCAGGCCCGCCAGCGCGTTGAGGCGCGCGTCCAGCTGCTCCAGGCGCGGCAAGCGCAGCGCGGCGGCCGGCAGGCGGCCCAGCGCGTTGCCCGCCAGGCCCAGGAGGCGCAGCTCGTCCAGCGGGGCAAGCGCGGCGTCCAGCGCGGCTAGCAGCGTGGGGCCGCCTCGCGCCAGCGCGTGGTTGAGCTGCAGGGAGCGCAGCGCCGGCAGCCCGCGGAAGGCGCCGCTGCCCAGGGCGCGCAGCGGGTTGTGGCTCAGATCGAGCGCCGTCAGGCTGGGCAGCCCGTCGAAGGCGCCGTCCTCCACCACCTCGATGTTGTTGTGCGTGAGGCGCAGCGCGCTCAGGAGCGGCAGGCGCACGCCGCCCGCCGCCGCCTCCTCCCCGTCAGCGTCCCCGCCGGCGAAGGCGGCCGCGCGCAGCACCGTCAGGTTGGCGCCCACGATGGTGAGGTTGCGCGCGTCGGGCGGCACGTCCCGCGGCGGCTGCCGGAGCTCCGCGCCCGACGCGCAGCGCAACAGCAGCTTGGGGCCGCCGAAGCAGTAGCACTGGAAGGGACAGGGTGCGGCGGGCCGGCTCAGCGCCGCCGCCACCAGCAGCAGCCCCGGCAGGAGCGGCCCCCTTTGCTCCGGCTGTCCCGCGCGCGGGGCCATCGTAGCTGCCCCCGCATCCAGCGCCCGGGCCGCCGCGCTCACCAGTGAGTTCGGAGCGCCTTGAGGGCGGGGAGGGGGGCGGGCGGGGCAAGTCCTTGACCCGGAGCGGCTGGTGGTCGCGGTCGGTCCGTCCGCTGGCTCTAAAGTCCGAAGAGCCTTCACTTTCCTGGCTGGGGCGAGAGAGGGGTCAGGCGGGGAGCAGAGCCCCCCGCCCCCGGTGCCCTCCTCGCCCTGCGCGCCGGCCTCCGACTTCCGCGGCCGTTCCGGGCTCCAAGCCGAGTGGGCAGGGTTTGTCTCCCCCCCCCCCACCCCGCCCTCCCAGCCTCCCGGCCTCCTCCTCCTCCCATCAACGGAGTCTCCGCGCCCTCCTCGCCGAGAGGCGGGGTGGGAGGCTCCTGAGAATCAGAGCTTTCGGCTGCTGCGCTTTCTCTTCCCCCCTCTCCGGCTCCGGGGCTGCTGAGAAGTTTGGCTCTCCCAGGCTCTGACTTGCTTTCCCCTCATCTCCCCCATTCCCCCCAACCCCCAAGTTTAAGCTGGTTCCTTCCTCCTCCCTCTATGGCACGTGTTGGGCGGGGCCGAGCGGGGGAGAGCTGGCAGGTGGGTCAGCACCACAGAACAAGAATTGGGGGGGAGGACCTTAGGGTTCCCCCTACAAGCACAGGCAAGGATGAGGGGTCGGCTAAGAAAGTTATTCATCTTTCAGCCTCTTCCTGATCTGTGTGACCAAGGAGAGGGCTGTGCTAGCAGAGACTGGAAAATCCCCAGCCCTGGTTCCCCCCTCAGCAACCCCAGTTACATTAGACCTGGTTGGGTCACCACTCTTGCAGGTCTGTGGGACCAGAGTTTTCTCGACCCCATCCACCCACCACTCAGGGAAGAAAGCAACAACCGCTCCTCTCTCCCCCCACCCCCCACTCCCCTCCAACTCATTGGCTGCTCTGCTGGGAGTTCTTCCATCTGGTTTCCTCCACCAGGCTGGACTCCTCCCCCAGGCACTCTCCTAGGCCCTAGGACCTGGTGGGTGTGGTGATTCAGCTCTTTGCTCCAGCACCTGGGCACCCCATTAGATTGTTCCACCTGGTCTCAGGCCCCTGGGGTTGTTGGACTGCTCCTCCTCCCCTCCAGGGTATCCCACCTGTAAATGTTGAAAGGGTGGGAGGGTTTGGAGCTCTAGAGATTTGGAGAAACTAACAGATTTTGCAGCATTGAGTGTTGGGTGGGGTGGTCTCAGAGGGGGCCAGGGCCTGAGCTGTTTATAGGTTTGTTTTGTTCTGGATTTTTTTTTTTTTCTTCCAGAACTGGGAAGCTCCAGACTGGATTTAAAGAGATATGCTCCTGAGAAGGGAGCACTCCTGGTCTTGGCATGAATTATTCAGGCTGGAGAGGCTGACACTTGATCCACAGGCAATTCTGGTATCAGCAGAGCTGGTTGGGATAGAGGCTCCCCCCTCCCACCCCCCCATAACAATCAGTCAGTCTTTCTGCTGAATTAGGGACAGTTGTTGGGTTGACTTCTTCCCTGAGGTTATATTTAACAGATTGACCAAGAGATCAATACCACTTAAGGAGAAGAGGCAGACCCTGTGGTGGCCTGGGCCCCAGGCAAAGACCAACCTCACAGGCCAGATCTGTTGATGCTCGGGGCCAGGGGCTCCTCTCCCCCTTCCTTCTCTCTCCCCATCCCCATCATCACTCCCGGGTATTGGCAGGTGAGAACTGTAATTTGCTCCTGCAGGGTTGGACATGTCTACACAGGTGTACATGTAGGTTGTACACGCATACACGTGCCCGTACATGTGGAGGCATGTGTGACACATGAAGAGTTCAAGGTGCATCCACATATGAGGAAACACGGACTCCCGCTTCCTTGGATGTGCATATACGTGCATGGGCCGGTGGGTACAGGCCCACACAGAGTCGTAGGCAGGCTCAGATATGCCTCACACAGGTATATGCAGGCTCGTTCATACAGGTGCACATGTTAACACAGATTCGAGTCCATCCTGGTATGTGTCTATACACTCATAAGCACGTAAATACTTGAACATTCGTATTTCTGGGACCATGTAGGTTCCTGGGGACATTCCCGGAGGGGCAAGCTTACAGATGCATGCATGCAAGCATGTGCATCCAGAGACTAGACGACATACTCTGAGCCCATTCCTGACCTCCACTATGCCCTTGGTCTGTATAAGTAACAGGCTGAGCTACCTTTGCTCGAATGGACACAGGTGCTCAGCCAGCCACTGGGGCTGTGCCCTCAGCTATTGTGCTCCCCTGAGCCCTGGCCCACGTCAGCTCCAAGCCCCAGCTCTGACATCTTCCTGGCGAGAAGCGCTGGCTCCTTTTCCCTGTTGTTTCCAGCATAGGGACTAGCACAAGCGAGTGTGCAGTAAGTGCTTTTAGAAGGATGGATGGATGGATGGATGGATAGATGGATGGACGAATTAATGGAAAGGTCTCTGCTGTCCTCTCCCACTGCATAGAGCCCCTTCTGCCTTCAGCCTCTGGAGAATCACAGACCAGCTGCCAAGGCCAGAAACCCCCTCTCCAGAGCCCCTTGTTGGCTGATTCCTGGTGGGCTAATGGCCTTCTTGGGAAAGTGCTGCAGGGCAGCAGACAGCCTTGATTGGGGGGTATTGCCATAAACTGACCGGGGGGTACTAGACATCTCAATTGGAGAAAGGAGGTCCAGAGAGAACCTAGAACCATCAGGTACCAAAGAATAAGGCAGTGACTGTGTTTTGTAAGTGGGGAGTCTGAAGCCAGAGGACCAGGGATTTGGCTTAAAGCCAGTGGCTGTCAGGGCTTAGCCTAGCTCCAGGCTCCTTGCCCAAGGCATTGTTCAAGATAGTGGCTGCATCTGAGAAGGGCCAGTGCACCAGGAAATCTCATCCTGACCCCAGGAAGCTGAACCCAGCAACAGATGCCAGGGTGAATGTGATGTGACATTGGACCTCTCTCCACCTCTGGGATGTCGACTTCTACTTCTGGAAAGTAGATGGGCTTCTGAAATCCTATTCTTCCTAATCTTCTCAAGGCCATTGTGACAAAGTGAATGGAAAGTGCTTTGAAACAAGAAAGGCCATATCATCTAGGGTCTGGGGGCCTTTACCATGTGACTGGAGGAGGCATTAAGCTTTTCTGGGACTAATTAGCTCCCATGTCATTTTGCCCTGTTCCATCTTCCTCCCTCCCCCAGCATAGCAAGTTCATGGTAGATGGTACAAGGAATGAGTCTCTACTTGCTGTCCCTGTGAATGCCTCTTCCCAGCCTCCCTGCCCTCCCCTCTTCATGCAGCTGTTCCCCTTCTCTGTTCAGGTTCCCCTGGAACGAATCTGTAAGCCATTTAGGGGTCTCTGTTCTCTGGAGAAACTTCCCTCAATCTTGTCAGTATTCTGTATGCAGTAGGTGTTCAATAAATGTATGTCTAATTGTGTCTGGGGCTGTGTTCATTCTCTGATACATCCAGTGGAAGTATCTTTGCTCAGTTTGTTTGCCCTACTTGGGGTTCTCTCTCCCCTTGACTGTTTCTTCAGCCCAGCCCACTGATCCTCAGGGCTTGGCTTGAGTTCTGTCCCTTTTAGGAAGCTTTCATGGCTCCTTCTCTCTCCTTTGAATTTCATTTAGCAACCAGAGGGCTGGAACTCCTCTGACCCCCCTAACTGTCAGCACCTGGGACTCAGGGCTGGCCTGCTCTCCTGTGTCATCAGCCCAGAGCTCAGCATGGAGAAGGTACCAGGGAACATTTATTGGATGAGATAACGTTTTAAAAATCTCTGGCTTGCTCCTCTCATCTCTGAGGCAGGCTAGGTGAGGAGCTCCCGTCTATACTTTATACCAGGAGGCAGCCTCCCAGAAAGGTGAAGTGCTTTTCTCAAGGTTGCACAACTGAGTGAGACTCAATCCTGACAGTAGTTCAGGTTTCCTGCTCATCTTCTATGCTGGAGCCCTCCCCATTCTAGGTTCTCTGTCTCTGGAGAGTGTGGCTGGGTCAGACCCCAGGGGACCCTATGCACAAAGAGCTCAGGGCCTCAGGGCTGCCTTAGGACTCAGCAAGCTAGTCACCCCAGCCCACCTAAGCAGAGTGATTGTCCTTTGCTGGGTTGAGAATCACCCCCATGTCAGCTACACTAGACCCTGTTTTTCATTTGTTTGTTTGTTTGGTTTGTTTTGTTTTTTAGAGAAAGCACATGCTTACAAGCCGGGTGGGGGAGGGCAGAGAGAGAGAGAGAGAATCCTAAGCAGGCTCCATCCTCAGTGTGGACACAGGGCTCTATCATGACCCTTAGATCGTGACCTGAGCTGAAATCAAGAGTCAGACACTTAACTGATTGAACCACCCATAGGCAAGTCTGCTCTCCCAGATCTGTTTCCTGTCTGCAAAGACAGGATGATCTTGGAGGGCTTTTGGTCCTGTGCCCCTTGGCCTTGTAGGGATGGGGATCATGGAGGGGAAGGTAATACTGTGATTGAGGTGGTGCCCTCACCTCAATATACTATGATCTTGAACTTGGCCCCACCCTGACTAAAATGTTGGTAGCATAGTCTGGTGGGGGAGGAGGGTCCTCCTGTCTATAGCAGCCTGTGATATCCAGGGTCCCTTTATCTTGGCAGACTCCCTTTCACTCTGACTCCCCTTCCTCTGAGGCAAGTGGAGGAGCAGCTGGAGAGGGCTGACATGATGGAGTTCAGTCATTAGGTAGTGGAGGAGGCCCCAGGTTCTCTCCTTTAGTGTAACTTCTGCACTGGCAGCGTGGGGAAAACTCCACCACAGGCTTTACTGCTCCCATTTCTCACTTTCCCCTCCCCTCTGCTGCACCGACCATGAGACTTAGGAAAATCCATAGACCCAAGATTCATTTTCTCCATTGAGTCAGCAGAGGCCACACTCTGCTTCTGAGGGGCCAGCAACTGGCTTTTAAATAACTCTCTGATATTTAATACCCTCCTCCACTCTGCAGCCTGGGCCTCTGGGGGAAAGGCTAGAATAAATGAGCTGGATGAGTCCTCTGAAAGTCATAAGTGCTCCTGCCTCCACTTCAACCCACCCTCCCCCACCCAGACTCCCAGGCCATTGGGAAAAACGTGATTGCTTATTAGTTTTGCACTGTGTCTTACAGTTTCTAAGTGGTGTCCCAGGCTGGGTCCCTTATCTCCAGGTTAGAATTGGAACTGAAGTTTAGAAAAGGGAAGTGACCCCATCTCATTTTTGGTCTTGGTCTACTAGTGGCTGGCTCTGTGACTGTGAGAAGGTTCATGTCCCAGTCTGGGCTTCTAATTCCTTAACTGTTCTACAAGGTGGTTCAGCTGGTGGCTTGTGGCTGGTTCCTCTAGCTATGAAGTTTTCATGAGTTGCTGCCCTGGTCTAGGTCCTTTCTCATGCAGCTACTTTTCAACTCCACATTCCTCTTCTTGGGGAAGCTAAAGGCAGAGCAGACCAAGGCTCAAGGCCAGGCAGGGTTTGGCTCCAGGGTTCCAGTGTAAACTCAATTGAGTCTGGGGCAAGAGTTGATGGGGGAAAAGGGAAGGAGCAGCATTGGGGAATTTTCCTCTCCTCCCCTCCCTTCCCTTCCAATCTCCTTCCCTTCCTTTTTCCTTTCTTCTGCAAGTTGAGGTCAGGACAGATCAAGAGCAATAACTTATTTAAACTTTGCTTTCCTTGAAAGGGTCTCTGCAGCTGTAGATGCAGTTTGAGGAGGTGGGAGTAAAACTCTAAGCTGCACCAGGTTCAGGGGCCTGATAATGGAAGTTGGTGGGCCCCGTTCTCCTGGCTTTACCACTATTCTTGTCATTCAGAAAATAGGAATTGATACCTCTGTTGGTTGTAAGAGAACATTGGGAGGTTAAGAGTGGTGCTTGGGGTTACTCCAAATTCATGATGGAACAGGGCCTATATTTTAGGTTTTCTGATTCCCAATTTGGTGCTTATCCCACCATCCTGCTGCCCCCTCTAAACCAACCTGCTCTCAGGTGATCTTCTAGGTGATGTCAGCTGCCTGAGTGACCCCAGAAAAATTAGGAGAACTATTCAGCTGACCCAAGCTCAAAATTGCTGACTCACAGAATTATGAATAAAATGGTTGGTGTTTTAAGTCATTAATTTTGGTGGGGATGTGATTTGTTACACAGCAGTAGATAACTGACTCAGAGTCTTAGAGTTAGAATTGTTCTAATTAGTCATAGTTTAGTCATAGTTTCCATATACCCCTATGAGCATGAATCTTGGTTCTTGGGACCAGAGACTGGAATCATTGATGTAGTTAGTACCTGAGGAATAGAAGGGCCCTTACTTCTTTAACTCCCACCCAGTGCTACAAGCTCTTTTACAGACTGATTGGTAGACCAGTTGGTCCACTCATCCTCTTCCAACCTGGAGCCCTCCCCCACCCACAATGTCCTTTATTCTTTGGCATTTTGTTCATTCTGTCACAAGGTCATCTTGCCCCATTCCTCAGCTGGCTTTTCAATCCCTTCCTTCTACTTTAGGAAGCCTTCCCATGTGGATCTGCTTGTTTTGGTCTTGGGAGCTAAGTGTCGATGTGGGGATAACTTGTCTTGGTATTTATCCCAGTTCCTGGCACAATAGCTTGCACAGAGTATGGGTTAATGAACATAAACTGAAGAAAACTACCACCACCATCAAACAACTAATTTTTTCCTGCCTTCGTCTTACTACAGGTGTCCTGGATCTGTCCGTGGTGCTGAATGTCTTTTTCCTTCTTGCCACGGTCTCCCTCAGAATGGCTACTTCCAAAGGGTAGGAATCATTTCTATGTCCTAGAATGAAATTTCTCAATCAATGTCTCCACTTCTCCTTCCCTCCCTCTTCCTCCTTCCTCCTCCTCTCCTTCCTCCCTCTGCATCTCCCATTTCTCCCTCCCCGATGCCCCCCTAATCACTCATACAGATCTTTAGCCTGGAACATTTAAAGAAAGCTAATATGTGGTGATATACGCTAATTAGGATTAGGTTCAGGGGTATGCATCAGAATGTCTTGAACAACAGTCTCTTAAATGATATAAAATAGAAGTTCTTTTTTTCATAAAAAGTTGAAATGTAGCCATTTAGAATCTGAACGGTTTCTCCACAGTCATAAGAAACCAATACTCCTTCCCACTCTGCCGTCCCTAGAAACACGCCTCTAGAGTGTAGTCCTCATTCTTTGGTACAAAATGGCTGCTAGAGCACCACCCATCACATCAGATGGCAGATGGAGACAAAAGATAAATAAGGGTACCACTTCCCATTTTATTTGGCACTTTCACCTATATATGGCCACATCTAACTAACTTCAAAGAACATGGTAAATAATAGTCTTTGAACTGGGAGGTGATGTGCCCAGCAAAAAGTTGTAGTCCTTATTATTAAGAATGAAGGAGAAACAGCTACTGAGAAGTAATTAGAAATCTCTGACATTAGTAATAGAACAGTGGCACCGATGGAGAGGGTGACTGGTGTACTAGCTGTGGCGTTGATGGGACAGCAATGGTAATGGTGGTGTTGGTGGTATTAGAGGGGGTGATAACAGTAGTGGTGGTGATGGTAGCCGTGATGGTGATCAAGAAGACGGTGGTGAGAATGGTGATGATAAAACTGGTGGTCCTTGTAAGCTCCGGTCTAGGAACACAGACTCACTCCAGCATCAGCCTGGACCAGAATACCAGAAGATGGACCCAGTGACACAAGGTGTTTGGAGCTTGGGGCCTTCCCCAAGCCACAGGGGCACTGCTGCTTTGCAGTTCATCAGCCTTGAGCCTCTTGCTGTCTTGAGTCCAAGTCACCCCCAGCAGAGCATGAATCAGATTCCTCCCATTTAGGCTGAAAATCACTCTGGAATGAAAACTTAAGGCCTGAGGGTGGTTAAGCAGCAAGGGAAGTCTTGGACTTCTATTTATTAGGCCATAAACAGTGAGGGAATTTGTTGTTGCAGTCAAGGAAGGCTTTGCTGTGAAATACACAGAGAAACACATGGACACATAGTTTCAGAAATAGAGATAAATGGATTCAAAGACAGACATACAGAGAGAGTTAAAGATATGAAGAAAGAAACAGCCCCATAGTCATGGAGATCTACAGACATACTTTGTCTCATAGGGAGGTACCAGGCCAACACTTCTCCCCTGAAACACAGGACTTCCAGCCATCTTATTCTACAGGTCAACTTTCATATTGTCCTGGCTCCCATGGCCTGAAGGTACCAAGGGCCAGAAATGCCACTGCTGAGGGGGCTTAGAGCTCAGTGTGACCTCTGATATCCCTCCCTGCTGGAGTGAGGTTGCACCAGTGCTCCATGGCCCACCCTAGGCCAGCCCAGGTTCTACTGCTGAAGGTGACCAGAGGGGTGGGACTTAGGTTGGACAAGGTGTGTCCTCCAGGATGTCTCCCCCCAGGGGCCCAAGGACACACCTGGAAGCCATTAGCAAAGGAGCCATCAGGCAGCAGGCTCTGGCTCCAGGTGAGAAGGCGTGATGAGAACATGTGGCAGCCTCCCGCCCGCTGGAGCTGGAGGGTGGAAGACACCTTGGCCTGACTCATTTCCAGCATCACCACCCTGGCCCCCACCTGGTATGCAAAGGTAACCCAGACCTTGGCGCTCAAGATGGTTGGCCTTCAGTTCATCTCCTGAACCTTTGAGGCCAGGTTTCTTGACCTTCACAGTGATACTTTTCTTCCAGGAAGCCTTCCTTATGACTCCTCTGCTCTCTTTATTCTCTGCTTCTTCTCAAAGCTTCTATATAACATCGCCCTGACATGCCTACCCTTTCCATGGATCTATGCTTCTTTGTAAGGGGCAACCCTGCCTGACTTCAGCCACTGTGGTCCTCCTCTCTGTGCACCTAGAGCAGCTTTATTTCACTGTGGTTTCAGTCTTGTCTTAGCGATTGAAGATGTTTGGGTCCCACCTTGGGTCTCAGCCCCCTTTGCTGCTAATCCTTGGCCCTGGGACTCATACCTGACTCATTTCCCATCTCTGGAGTGCAAGAGCTCCCAGCCTATGAAGGAACATGCAGAGAGCCCTGCTCTTTGTACTTAGATCATCTTTTGCCTCCAGACTGGACCTCAAGAACTGGAGGTTCTTGCCACCCGGAGCTACTTCTCGCCTTTCTCACCTTACATTTCCCAGGATGATCAAGTGCTGACTTCCCCTAGCAGTTCAGGTTATGAATTCCTAGATTTCCCCAGCTGTGTCCCAGAAAACATTCAGCTTCAGGTGCATTGGGGTAGCTCCCCCCAACTCTAAGGGCAGGGTTTCCTGGGGATCTCTAGGGGCTCATCACTCTCTGGAAGACCGTGGGTAGATAGGAAGATCTGGAAGGCTAGCCAGAACACTGATTACTGGATATCCTACATATTCCAGGACTTAGGACAGGAACCTCAAGACAGATGTGTGGACAGCTGCCTGAGCAGTGCTGTGCTGGGCCAACCTGAGTCTGTGCCTCAGTAGCTCCCATGGCACAGCTGGCATAAACTGCCCTCACCCCTCCTCAATGCACTGCCTGCTGTGGCAGGGGCTTCAGCTTGGCCTGTCAGTATGTCCCAGCCCTGCCCTGGGGAAGGAAAAAAGAAGCCAATTGGAAGTTCAGAAAAGGAAACGCTAAAAAGGAGCCCACAATCGGCCCTAATTAGCCACTGGGAGAGAGAAAAGGAGGTCAGAGGCCCGAGTCTACTTCTGAAAGAAAGCACCTGGCAGGCAGAACCATGGCTGGTCTGTACCCCCGCACGACACAGCATGGGGCTTGACCCCACACAAGCCCATCTGATCCTCAGCTCGGGGTGGGGTGGGCTCTGCAGCTGCCCATAGATTTGTCATGGCTTTCTCCTCCAGAAGAGGCGGCTGGCTCTGGGGAAAGAGGGAAGGGTAGGGGGGAGAGAGGGAGGGAAGGCAGACAGACTCAAGTGAGCATCGACCGTACACAGTGTGCTAAGTCGAGAGGTTTACATACATGATTGTATTTAATTTTCACAGTGGTCCTGAAATGGAGGTACTTTGGCCCCATTTTTTAAATTAAGAAGTGGACACTCAGGTTAAGTAGTTGACCCAAAATCACACAGCTTAAAAGGGGCCGAGTGGAAAGTCCAGCTTAGGCTGTGTGCTTGGCAGCCTGTGCTCTTGGTGCTCAAAAATGAGCGCTCGGAGGGCAGAGCCCTGGCCTGCATCATCGCCTATGTCCCAGTGCACAACCCGGGGAGGGGCAGGCGTGCGGCTAGTGCAGAGAAGAGCTGTTCCACTCAAGAGGCAGGACAGGCTGATCCAAGGAAGGACATAAAAAGAGGGGGACGGAGGGAAGGTGGAGGCACGACAGAGATAGATCACTTCTATCCTCTGGGACATCGTGCAGGGGACCCCTGGGGCAGCCTTCCTAGGGCTGAGGACAGTGCAGGCTAGAACACAGTTTGTGCCCGGCTGTGGGGGAGGCAGGGGAGGAAGAAGTGCAGGAACAGTGCATTTCTTCTCCCCTTTTTGCCACTCCTCCTATCCTCCCACCCACCCCAGATGGTTAAGCTGAAGCAGAAAACAAAATGAAGAACCTTTAGCCTTTGCTGGAGCCAAGCCACCTCTGCTTAGCCTGGGCCGATCCCCAGCAGGCCAGTTGGGCCAGGGCCAGGCTGTGGTCCAGAGCAGGGCGGGGGGGCACTGAGGAGGAGAGGATACACTGGGCCTCAGGGCAGGCTGATGTGGACACAGCGCTCCCCTACACAGGCCAGGAGGCTGAGCATCCCTAACAGAGGAGAGAGGCAGCAGGATGGGGAGAGGGAAGGAGAGCCCCCCCCCACCCCCGCCGCCGGTCCTGCTTATGATCAGCCCAGTAGCAACTGGGAAATAGGAGAGAAAACATTTTGGGTCAGATAGACTTCACGTAGCCGCTGTCTTTATAACTACCAGCCTCAAAGGTAGTGATTCTCAGTCGTGAATTTATTTTATTTTTAAGAACTTTTAAAAGATTTTATTTATTCACTTGACAGCGAGAGAAAGCACAAGGGGTAGCAGCAGAGGGAGAGGGAGAAACAGGCTCCCCACTGAGCAGGGAGCCCGATATGGAACTCGATCCCAGGACCCCAAGATCATGACCTGAGCCAAAGGCAGACACTTAACTGATGGAGCCACCCCGGTGCCCATCAGTCCTGATTTTAAAGATGAGGAAACTGAAGCACAGATTGGCTAAGTAACTTGTCTAAGGCCATGGAGTGAGTAGGAGGAAGGCTGGGATCCCACCCTTGGCTCTTTGGCTTCAGGCCTGCCCTTCGTCATCATCATCTCCTGAGAGTAGCAGCAGAAGCTTGCCTGTCTGCACCCACCAGCAATTAGGGGCCCCTTGGCATTGTGAAGAATGTCAGTGGAGTGTGTCTGATTAGGCTCATCAGTGCCCAGCATGGGACACATGTGTTTTTAAGATGGATCACCATTATCCTTGGCTGAAGAATTGCGTGGGGTTTTCTAATTACAAATTATTCCTGCTGGATTTCATTATGCTCCCTCTTGTCTGGCTTTTTGTGTTCTCAATCTTACAAAACTTTGAAAATCACAGTTGGCCAAGCTTGTTTTCTTGGTCTTAAAATACACAGCTAAGCTTTTATTAAGATACAATGTTGTTATATTTTTAACGAGTGAATGTTTAGCTCAATATTACAAGAAAACAGCCATTATTTGAATTTAAACATTCCACCTTTATAATGAGTCCGAAGAACAGGATGGAAATTTACCTTCTTATAGAAAACCTTCATTCATTTGGAAAGCAGATTTCCTGTGGGAGCGGGAGGTTCTCATTTAAGTGTTTTGAACTATTTGTTGTAGGCAAGTCGCCTGTGTTAATTCGATCACCTCTAAGTGAGACTTTTCACTGAAGACTGAAAATTCTGCAGATTTAACAGCACTAGCAAAGACGGTAGAAAGAGAATGATCTGGTCATTGAAAGTAGAAGAGGGGGGCCTGGGTGGCTCAGTGGATTAAGCTGCTGCCTTCGGCTCAGGTCATGATCTCAGGGTCCTGGGATCGAGCCCCGCATCGGGCTCTCTGCTCGGCAGGGAGCCTGCTTCCTCCTCTCTCTCTGCCTGCTTCTCTGCCTACTTGTGATCTCTGTCTGTCAAATAAATAAATAAAAAATCTTAAAAAAAAAGTAGAAGAAAATGTAGGGCTTCCCAGGATCCAGCAGAGGTTTACTTAAAGGAAGTCAGGCTAATTTCCCCTCTCTCCTCTGGGGAGAACCTGAGTGGTGGATTAGGGGTCTGTCAGAGTCCTGAGAATCTTGATTCCAAAAAGGCATTTGGAACATCTCCCAAGGTATTTTTATGGCAAAACAAGGGGCAGGATCAAATAGTGATACTCTAGGGGAATCCCTAGCTGCCTGGACAGCTGGTGGAAGAAAATTGATTGGTGGATCAATGGCAGTCTGGAGGGCAGACTACAGCCCTGCTCAGAACTCAGTCTTCTGTGCTGATATGCTTGGTCTGATGTCTTTTTGAAGGATTTGGATGAAACCAAATAAAAGATGGATATCGAATCTGTAGACCGTGTCAGGGGCAGGACTGGGTTTCAAAATGATCTGTATTGACTTGATGTATCGGTGACGATCGTAGGTTCAAGTTCATGGAAGTAAATGCCAACTTCCTATTGGGGCTCAAAGGTTGGGATGGGGAGAAGGAAAGGGATTATTGAGCACATACTGTATGCTATATCTTTTGCATAAGAGGGCTCACTTAGTTATGAAAACCCTCAGAGGAGGACATTGTTCTCATTTTATAAGGGAAAGACACTGAGGCCCTGAGAAGCTGAGCATTTGTTTGAGGTCACAGCTAGTAAAGGGTGGAGCTGAGCTCAAAATTGAGGCTGATCAGACTCCCAGGTCCCCCTTCTCGCATTATGTTCAAGACAAAGGAGACAGAGTTTAATGGCAGTTACGGGAAAAAACAAGAAAACACATATTTATGTGATGTTAATCCCAAATTGTAATGCCAAGCATATTCTTGAGCCTCTCTTTTGGGACCACCCTGGAGCCAGGCTTGGGGTATAGAGATGAAATCATGTGGCCCCGAAGCAAGCTGAGTTGTCTGGGGAGAGAAACCCACACAACAGGCAAATTTGATAGTGCTGGGCACACAAATGCCACGGGAGCCCCGGGGAAAACTGGCCCTCCTGCTTCAGGGAGTCCTGGCACACTGCATGGAGGAGCCACTGCCTGGCCTGAGGCCTGAAGCTGGCTGGCTTGTTGGGGAGCCCAGGGAGCACATGGCTCACGAGTCCAGGTGGGGTGCAATAGCCTCGACACTTTGTTTCTTTTACCCTTCAGCTCTGGGCCCCACTGGAAGGCCCAGAAAGAAACCAGGCTGCCGAGATGGGGAGGTCGTCCATTCTCCACCACCCCACCCACCCCGGCTCACTGCTGAGGAATGAAAGAAGAGAGCAGGAGAGGAGTGGGAGATCTGGAAGGCATCTGGAAGCTGGAGTCAGGGGGTTCCCTTTGGGAATGCTGGGAGGTTCTGGAACCTCAGGGCTCCAAACCTGCCAGTTACTTTGTAACCACTGGCTGCAGCCACAGCTGTTCCTTCAGGGGCCGGAGATTGATGCTCAGGGCCAGGGAACATGCAAAGAAGAGATGTCCTGGGAGTCATTTGGAAGAGGGAAGGAGGGCAACCCAAATCTTTGAAGCCATGGGCCGTCAGTGCGAATAGCACTTGCAGAGGTCTGAGCTCAGAGCACGGGCTTGGTGGGCCAGAGACAAGAGGTCTGGAGATGGAGGTGTGGGGGTGGGGGGAGGAAGTTGCTGGGATACAGTTGGAGAGGTCTATAAAAGCCAGTCCTTGCAGGTCTTGTTCAAGATTTTAACCTTTATCCCAAAGGCAAGAAGAAGCCACCGAAGGCTTTTAAGCAGAGAGGTGACAATTTTCTTTGCTTTTCGGAGAGATTGCTGTTACTATGTGATTGAAGTGGGCCCAAGTGTGAGAAGACAAAGGAAGTGCTTGCGGTATAGGTGGGAGACAATGGAGCTGGGGCTGGTGGTGGTGTGGAGGTGGGAGGGTTGGGGGGCTTATTGCTGGGGCCCCAGGAGGGATGGCTCTGGGATGTCTGGTTTGTGCATGGTAGCAGGAACAGGTTGGGCAGAGAGGGTGAACTCGGCCTTGGTGCTGCCTCATTAGAGACACAGAGGCATCCAAGTTGAATGGGCAGGTGGATATTTAAGGCTGGACTTCGCAGCCGTGTCAGGGCTGGAGATGCAGAGCTGGAGTTGTCAGTATTTAGGGGCCAGTTGAAGCTGCCTGCTTACCGAGGCCCCCTTGTGTCCATTGCCTGCTCCGAGAGGCAGTACCTGACCACCCAAAAGCTCCTTCTGGGCTTCCAGAGATTTTTCACTGCAGAGGGTGGTTGGCGTCTGCCTCCCCCCTTTAATGGCAGGCTCCATGAGGTCAGGGACCACATGCATCTCAGCATCCCCAGAGCCCAGCACGGATCCTGGCACAGAGGAGGCATTGGGGGTGCAGTTTGATAATTGGTGCATGAACCGACTCTCAGAGGAAGGGACTGCCATGAAGGGAATGAGCCTCCTATTCCAGAAGGCACAAGAGCAGGGGTTCTATGAGCCCATGGGGGAGTAGGGGAGATTCCTGTTCCCAGCAGGTGTCCTCTGGGGACCCCCTCAGCCCTGGATTCTAGCTTTCCAGGACCTGAGTCATTTCCCCTAGGGAGTCCAGTTTGGGCTGGGACTCTCTGTGGTTTCTTCCTCCTCTGGAGAGGTTTCTGGAGGCTGTGCTGACCTCAGCAAGCGCTCCCCTCCCCCTCAAGCCTCTCCACTCTGGAACTCCACCGAAGCGGAGATGCCTTGCTAGGGTTTGCAGAAGCTGCTGAGGTAGCTTTGGCTGGGGCTGTTGGGGTTGGCCGCCTGCCCTGCCCAGCCTCCTCGACCTCGGCCTTGGCCTGAGCCCTCCTCCCTCCCTAGCCACCTCTGCTCTACCCACTGCAACCTTTACTGCAGCAGCTTGGCCACTGCAAGAGCCAAAGTGGGTCTCAGCCTGGAGGTTCTGGGGGCTTTGTGGGAAGGGGGCGTACCTGGAAGGAGGAGGTATGGGAACAGATTAGATAAGAAGCTGAGAAGGGAGAGAGAAGGTGTGGGAAGGGGCTAACAAGGCACAGAATGTCTCCACTGGGTTGGAGGACCTTTGAGAGTATCTGGCTGCCTCGCTTTGGCCAGGGAGAAACTGAGGAGCTGGGGTGGGGGGGACTCTTCCAAGGTGGGGATTGGAGTGTGACTTGCCAGAGGATATACAGGGCGTAAGAAACCTCCATGTGATTGGGGAGGTGGGGAAGGTAGGGGGAGCAGAGGGCCATGGAGGCCGGGGAAGGCCATGGCAGTTGACTCTCCCACCTAGAGGAGGGGTTGGAGAGGTACAGGAGTCCTGGGACAGAAGGTTCTGGAGTCAAGGTTGGCTGAGACTGAATCAGCCCCACTCTCTCATCTCTTCTCTGCATCACACTGGAACTCCTGGAAAATAAGGACGGCCTCTTCCATCTGATTGAGATGTTCCTAAGGCAGGGAATAGTCTGGAATAGTCTGAAATTAGAAGACTGACTCCCCCACCAGACTGAGGCCAGGTCAGGACTGAACCTCCATCCTCTCTCCATCCACGGCCCTGGGAACTTGGGCACTGCAGGCAAGAGAAGGGACTGGGGACTTGCCGGTCAGAGGGGCCTAAACTTTGACATGACCGGCCAGCCCTGCCTCATTCTCAGAGGGGAAGGTGAACCTTGGAGCCTGTGAAATGAGAGAGAAAACCAACAGATAGGAGGACTCCAGCTTCAGGGGCCGAATCCTCACAGCGTAGCGGGGCCTGATCACATACACATTGTTACAAGAGGTGGAAGTGTTGGGTTATTCCCACCCTGGCTCAGAGCATCCCCCTGAGATAACCCGCGGTGGCCGCAGTCCAGGTTGACAGGGCCAGATGCTGCCGGACCGCCAGGCTGCCCCGGGAAACCCGGAACTGCCTTGACTTCCAAACCACTCTACACATGACTATGGGAACTTAAAAGGACCCAAACATGGCAGCACTGTCTCCTTAATATCATTTCATGCTTGTTTTTAAAAAAGTCATTTTGCTTTTTTTTTCAGAGTGTGCTCACTGGAGAAAATTTGGAAAATGGAAGTTGAAAGAAACATAAACACCCCCATAATCACACTATGCAGAGAACTTTTGGACAGATTTTCTTCTAGTCTTTTTCCTATGCATATTTTCTCCATCACTGTGTTAACACCGCTCTCCTCTTTAAAACTATTTTACTTTTTTTTTCCCCTTAGGATTTTTTAAGTAAAGCATGCTCTTAGTTGTTGTTTTTTTTTTAAAGAAAGTATAGGAGAACATTAAAAAGCTGGAAAAAATTACTCATAATTCCATTATCCCATTGTTGTGTGAAGACACTGGACTATTTACATCTAGTTATTTTTCTCTGCCCCCACTTTTTTTTTTTTTTTAAAACATGTTAGGAACCCTAAGTACAAGTGCTCTGTTTACAGTGTGGGAGGCAGCATAAGGTCTAACGACAACGACAAAACCCACCTGAGGATGCACTGGTGGCTCAGTCAGTTAAGCCTCTGACTCTTGACCTCAGCTCAGGTCTTGATCTCAGGGTCATGAGTTCAGACCCAGTGTTGGACTCCACACTGGGCGTGGAGCCTATTTACACAAACAGACCTACCTGTTTTCAAATCCTGGCTCTATCACTTAGTAGCTGAGTGACTTTGGGAAAGTTCCTTTCACCTCTAGAACCGCAATTTCCTTAACTAGATAATGAGATCAACCATAATTCAGTTAGAGAATTGCTTCACAGATTTGTATAAATAAAACACCTGGTAATGCATCTAGCACTTAGTCTTCTATGAACATGTAGTGGACTGTTGTCACATTTTTTTGCTGCCTAAAATGAATAAATTTTTATATTTTGAATGACTCTCCCAGGAGGTGAGTCCTTATGGAAGGTGGGACCCTACCTTCTACTTCTACCCCCCAAGGGGGCCAGATACTCTCCCACTGCCACCCCCTGGCAATTTGGCCAGCCGTTTCTGGCCCAGGATTTTGATGCGACAGTTAGTGAAGCTGTAGGAAGATTCATTAGAATGTATTTGTGCTTGGGGCTCCTGGGTGGCTCGGCTGGTTATGCATCTGCCTTTGGCTCAGGTCATGATCCCAGCATCGGGGGTGGAGTCCCATGTCAGGCTGTCAGCTCCTTCTCTGCAGGGAGTCTGCTTCTCCCTCTGCCCCTCTTCCCACTGTTCTCTCAATCTCTGTCTCTCAAATAAAGAAATTCTTAAAAGAGATAATTTATTTGCACTTATGTCATGCAGCAGCGCCGCATCTGGGTGTGTAGCGCTGGGAAGAAATGCACAGGCCACACTGTTAGAGGCATCGGGACCAGCTGTCCCTATGGTATGACCTTGGCTGTGAATTCAGGTGCCCACTCATTTGATTCTCCAGCTTTCTCCTCCATTCTGAGCTGCCCAGTGGAACTGCTAGTAATTTCTTTTCTGTTTTGCTTAGTCTGAGTCCGTTTCTGTTGCTTGCAACCACAAAGGTTAGATCCTAAATATTTCAACAGTGAAATAAATTTTAGGCACTCGCTTTAATTACCAGCCAAAGTTTTAATGCAGAAGGTCCTGAATGTGCTAGACGTGTTGTGCTGACTGCTGGCCTTTTGGTCAAAGAACAGGGTGATCCTAGATCTGTGCCTCCCAGCTCAGCCCATACAGAGCCAGCCTGGAGAGAGGACCTACTCAGAGCTGCTGAAAGAATGAAAGGAGATAGTGTGTAAGGGACGGATTTCTGTATGTTTGCTTCCTTTAGGCAACTTGTGTGTGGTTCACTGGAATTCCTCAGGCTCCTTGGACCTCCACCAGGTGAATCCTGTGACTTAAGCTGCCTGAAACCTTGGCAGCTCATTTTCTTCCTCTCCCGATCTGGGTTTCCCATAAGATGGCATGGCCCAGGAGAAAAACCCTGGTATGTCTCTCCAGTCCACCTCCTAAACATTTCTTCATCTATACCTTGCCTCCACCCCCAGAATATCATCTTAGCCCATCACTGGTTTTCTTTTTCTGAATTTGCTTATGGGGACTTTGCTCATCATAGGACTGATCTTCAGGAGGCTAGTTAGGAGTCCAGGAATGGATCCCCAGCGGCCAGCTTAATTTTGGCCAGTAAGACTGCTTGCCTGGGTGTTCAGGCAGGGGACTTCAGGTAGGACCAGCCAGCAAGTGGAACTCCGAGAGACCATTCAGGCCAGAATCCCATCTGGAGCCAAGCTGGGACTATATAAGGGGGAATATCTGTGTGTCCTTCTAGAACTTCTGAAGGGCAGTGCCCCAGTCTTGTTCATCTGTTTCCCCCACCCCTACCTGCTCCCAGTTCCAGAACAGGGCCTGGCATAATGTCAGTGCTCGGGAAGTGTGGATTGGCCAGAGACTCTGGGATTATTGCTTGAGTCCTTTCTTGGCATGCCATCAGAAGTGAGACCTGGACCTGGCTATGTCTTCTGCCTCATCTCCCGCATTCCTACCTCATGCTATAGGCTCCATCCACACCAACTAGTTCCCTGAATGTGTGCCAGGCTGTCTCACTGCCATGCCTTTACACATGCTGTTCCCTCTGCTCAAGGCCCTCCCTCAACCAGGTCAGCCTGAAGAACTCCCACTAATCCATTCTTCTTTTAAGGTTCACTGAGTGCAAGTACTGCCTCCTCCAGGCAGCCTTTTGGAACTGGCCCTGGGAGGCCTCCCTCACTGTCTAGGTCCCCTCTGCACCCTGCCCATGCAGCCCTCTGTGATACCACTTGGTACAGAGTGTTGCAGGTATGAGTCCTCCTACACAAGGCAACACTTCTCAGGGAACTGGACCTGTTTCACTCTGTACCTCCAGGGCCTAGCCAGGATCTGGCACAGAGGGAAAACCAGGACGTGTTGGTTTCCTCTTTACCCACCCCCACCTTTTGGAGGCAGGACATGTTGCAGGAGAGGTTTCAGGGCCTTAAATGCCAGGCTAAGGAGAGAGGCGTGGTCATATTTTCATTCTTGAACAATCCTAGTGGCTAGGACCCCTCTCATTTGGGATAAGAAGATGGTTTTTCACTTTGGCTCTCTCTCAGCCCAGAGAACAGGGGGTTAGTTCTCAGCAGGAAGATGGAAAATGGGCCTCTGCCTGGGGTTATCACTCCCCCTTCCCCTGGACTCCCTTGCCCTTTCTGCATTCACTCCTAAAGCCTGAAGTCTCTTCTCAGAGGATTGGGGTCTAGGATCCACTCCCATTACTCAAGGGCCAAGTCCAAACCTCAATCCCCTGTTATGTAAGTGAATTATCCTCTGTTCCCAACCAGCGCCAGCCAGATCTCCTCCTCCTAATTGATTTAATCTTCTCATACCAGAGAGCTGGGCGGGGTTGGGGAGACAGCATTGATCAGAAGCCAACACGTCAGTGACGTAGGCTCATTAATTACAAGGAATCTAGGTCGTGGGTTGGCTCTGAGTGGCTCTGATTCTCCCCCTCCCCAGGCCTCTGGGTCTCTGAAAGGACATTTTCATCTCTGCCTCATTTCTCAAACCCCAGTGTTACATGAGGAGAAAGTTGAGGGTCTCATAAAACACTATCTCAAATTTCCCCAAGCCCTCAGCTCTGGATAGAAATTCCCTGCATTCCAATCTGAGCACAGGGTATAGCAAAACATAATTTATTGAGAAATGAGGGGTGAACAGATGATTTAATTTTGGGGTAGGAAGAGACATTGGAGTTGTCTTTTTTTTTTTTTTGGAGTTGTCTTTATTTACTTTCTACACCAAGCAAATCTTTACTTTGCAGCTTCTCTGATAAGGGATGTCCAGATGTTGTGTACCGCCAGAGATGGAGAGCTCACTCCCTTAAGACAGTCCTTCCCTTGTATGATGATGGCCTTTCTTGCATGGGGCTGAGATATCAGTGTTGTGACTTCTGGGACCCAGCTTTTCCTCTAGGGCCACAGGCCATGTCCTAGGACAGCCAGCCAGATCCTGAGATACGATGGTTGTTCTTCCGGATGAACACCTGCCTCTTTGACCAGTTCTTCATCTGGTAGACCTTATATATTACTCCTCACTGTATCTCTTATGTGGACAAGTCATGGAGATCATCATCTCTTCAGATGCATGGAGCAGAATACAGACTCCAGGGCCGTGTGAATAGCTCAGGTCAGAGCAGGACTGTCACATTTTCTGATCTTGATATTAGAGTTCCACTGATAGAGCCTGAAATTGCCTAAGATCTTTTGAGGCTTTAGCACACTTTTGACTCAGCTTATGCACAGATTCAGCAAATCCCCATGGTCATTTTTGTGACAATGGAAAGTCTCCATGAAAATGATCTTTGTGATATTAGGAACATCTCCATCTTTCTTCCCCGTAATTCTTTTTTCCATCTACTCGAACATTTATCTTCTTACACAGTCATGTAATTACTATTTAATTATCCATCTGCTCATTAACCCACACAACTATCCAACTATATGTTAATCCATCCATTCACCAACCCCACTATCTGCTTAAATACCATTCCACTCAGCTGCCCATAGATTCATTCAGGCACTCAATCATCTGTCCATCCACCTACCTATCTGCCAACCTATTTACCCATCTATACATTTCTCTCTCCCTATATGAGCATGTACTTAACTGTCCACCCATCCATTCATCCACCATCTACCAATAAAACTACGCACCCTACATACATACATACATACATCTCTTCATCTGTTCCCTCTCCCAGTCATATATACATCTATATTCAGCGTCCATCCATCCATCCATCCATGCATCGAGTACTTTCTGGAATTCTATTACATTTCAAGTCTGTGTTGAGTATTCTGAGAGATTTAAAAGTGAGTAAAATATAGGTGCCCACTCTTTGGGAGCCTGCAAACCAAATGATGGTGAGTACAGGGACAAAGAAAATGCTTTGGGGATTCAGAGGAGGGAGAAGTGGCATCTGGATATGGTTATGGATGCCTTTCCACCAGGATAAACTTTTGGTTTGGGTCTTAATAGAACAATAGTGTTTGGGCATACATAAATTCATTAGATGTAAGTCCAACTAGAAGAAATAATATATCTGCTAGAGGAGAGATGTCATATCTTATTCTTTATACCCCCACTAATGTACCTAGTACAGAACTGGGCACACTTTAGTAACAATACATATGTGGTGATTAATATTTTCCCTTCTCTGACAGGGATACCCCCAACACTTAATCAGGATAAGAGTTTACTCTTTCTCTCTAGGAGGATTCTGCAGTTGCATTGATGGATGGCCTTGGAGAAGTAACAAAACCTTTCTGGGGTTCTCTGAGTTTGGGGTTGAATTTCTGTCTCTATCAGGTGGTCCTTTTCCCCTAATTTTAATTATTTCTACTAAGTTCTCTGCTCTCTACAGAGACATCAACATTTCCACATATCTTAAATTTTATTTTCTTTTGTTGGCACCAATAAACTCAATCCCAGCTGTCTTCAACTTCCCCAGCCTCATTCCCAGACAAGAAATTCCATAATATGGATGAAGGGGAAGCCCTGTGCAAGGGGAATAGCACTGAAGTAGAAGTCAGGAGCCATGAATTCAAAACCAACTTTGCCATGAGCTTGCTATGTGTCCTGAGGCAGCTCTCTTTTCCTCTCTCTTTTTTAAAGCTCCTTCCACCCCCATGTAGAATCTTAGCACTGAACACAGCATTTGAGATCCTCCAGCCCAATATCTTCATCTTATAAATGGAAAAATAGGCTCATAAATGGCATGTGACTTGTTCTAGATCACATCTAGATTAACAGCAAAGCCAGAACAGATTTCCTGACTTTCAGCTCAAGTTTTTTTTTACCCAACCACCATTTTTCAGTCTCCAGTCACAACACCTATATATCTCAGGAAAAGCTTCCTCTCCCACCTCCATTCCCCAGGAAGGAATGTGTGTCTTCCAAATGTTTTTGACTGTGTGTTACTGAGTGGGGGCTGGGAAGGCAGTATTTAAGAGCAAGTATTCCCAGCCTGACGGAGTTAATTATGTTCATCAGGAAAAGAGAAGAGAAAGGAACAAGGCCCTCTGGTTATCTACTGGGCTTTAATCAAATTGAGAAACGAGGAAATCCATCACCCAGAGGCTAAGGGAGTTGGAGAGCTTGGCTTCCGGTGGCTGTGAGAACTGTAATGGGTTGGGCGCTGTCCAACGTGCTGACATCTTCACTTACTACTCTGAGTTGCTGGGAGGAACTGGGAGGGGTCCATTCTGGGCAGAGGGCCGGCAGCTAGCTTTTAGGAGATGGCCCAGGATATAGCAAGAAAAGGTCTGGGCATGTTGGGGAGAGGCTTGAGTTCCTATTCTGCCTTCTGAATCTTCCCTTTTCCATTACTTTGTTTATCTTCTTTAGGGAAAATATCCTTTCTTATGGCCAGAGTCCTCAGCTAGGATTGAAGAAATAGGAAGAGAAGGGAAAACCCTAGACCCTTTGCTTTCAGGGAGATGGACCCCAGTATGAGGGTGGAGGCCCAGTTCTTGGCCTTGAGGACTTCACCATCTTAAAGGGAGATGTGACTTCTGCTTTTATAAAATTCTCAGTCCAATGATAGAGTCATGAACTGGCTTTGAGGATTTATTAATCTGATGGAGGAATGTCACCCTGTCTTTAAATCTAACTCAAGTATGATATAAGGGAGGCATGGCCCATGTCTAAATGGAGCCTCCAGTCTTACAGGGAAGACATGGTCTTCCTCTGGAAAAATTGGTCTGGCTAAGGAGACACGTTCTTGGTTTAGGGGGAAACCTCAATTATAATCAGGGAGACAGGATGGACAGATGAGTTAAAATGTGCACAATAACCAACAGAAGAGCTCAGATCTTCATGCCTGTGATTGAGGTTATTGGCACTAGATATTGTTAATCAAGGAAATTTTTCTGGTAGAGGTGAGCTTGAGCAGAGCTTAAAGGAAAACAAGAGGCTTGGATCCCTAGATCTTAGGCCTCCTGAGAATCATGACTGTGCCTTCTCATTCCCTGTATCTCCTTTGGAGTAAGCACAGACCAGGGCACAGAGAGGTCCTTGTTCAATGAATAATCACCAGCAGATAGAGAGTGAATGTACCTACTTGGTGTTTGGAAAGATAGCAGAGTGGGGGAGGTGTAGAGATCAAGGAGGAGGGTTGATTGGAATGGAGAGCCTGAAGCTAGGATAGGGGGATAGCGATGGAGTGATAATATGGGCAGAGGGAGTAGCCTCAAGTATGTCCAGCCCACTGAAGCACACAAGCACAGCATTTGGATCAACTCCTTCGTGTTTCTGGGGGTGGTGAGAGATACTTTATTGAGTCTGGGATTGTTAAAGCTAGAAACTATTAGGTTATAAACTCTTAGACTGCTCAGCTTCTAGAACCACACAACCATGGATAGTTAGACATTAAAACCGTAGCATCTTAGCAGGGCAAAACAGTGTGTTAAAATTGTAGAACTGTCAAATACTAGAGCCAAAGAGCCAGAAGTCTGTACTAGAGAATCTTAAAATCCAAGAATTTGAGTGTCAAAAGGGAAAAGAAACCCTAGTTTATGGACTCCCACTATTTGTATCAATTATGGTCCTGGGAGTATCAAGCATATTATTCCATTTAATTTCCTCCATAAGGTTTAAGCCATTTAGTCCCATCTCTACTCAGTGGAGTACTTCTGTCAAAGGTTTATCAAACATAGGCTTGCATTAGCTTCATGACAGGAGAGTCATTACCTCTGGGCCTACCTCTACCCCCTGCTGAATGGCAAATAGAAAGTTCTGTCTTATGTAAGCTGCACTCTTTCCCTGTAGTGTCCCCACACTGGTCCCGTTCTTGTCCTCTGAGCTACACTGAGTAAGTCTAATCTCCCACTCACATGACAGCTTTTCAGTGGGCTAAAGACAGTCTTTATTTCTTTCTTTTCTACGATAAGCTGGTTTGTTCATCATGTAGCTAGAAATGGGACAGCAAATCAAAGAATATTTGAGCTGGAAAGGCCCTTAGAGGTCATTTTGTCCAGAGAATTCCTTTTACTGCCAGGCAGTACAGCACTATGGTCAGGAGCCTGGGCTTTTAGAGAGAGAACGAGCCCGGATGCAGAATCCAGAGATCCAGCACTAAGCACTAACTCCGTATGTAACCTTGGACAAATTACCTAATATATTGGGCCTCAGTCTCTTTATCCATAAAATAAAGAGAATAATAGTCGGTGTGAGGATTGAATGAGATAATGCAAGGGAAGCTCTTAGAGGAGTGCTTGGCACACAGTAAGCAGTCAATAAATATTAGCTATAATTATTGGAGGTCCAGAGGGGCAGGGAGTTGCTCAAGATCACAGAGCAACTCACAGGCAGAGCTGGGGTTAGACCAAGGACTCCTGCCTCCCAGGCCAAGTCACTTTCCTATTTATATTTCCACTCTGTCTTCCTTGGGGGAAAAAAGAAATAACTCCAGAGGGGAATGGAATACTTTGCTCACTGAATCAGTTAGAATGCAAGTGAGAGAATACCTGATAAAGAGGCTTAATTAAACCTTTTGTTTCTTTAACAAGGAGACAAAAGGAAGGTAGATCCAGGTTTGTCTGGTGACTCAAGCATGTCTAACGACCTAGGCTTTCCCCATTCTAAGCTTTGACAGGGTCTCCTCTGCCTCGCAAAATGGCTGAGGTGGCACCAAGCACCATGTCTTCCCAAGCAGGAAGAAAGGCCATGAGGTCATAAAGGGTCTTCTCCTCTCATGCCCCTGTCTTATCCAGGAGGGGATCTTTGCAAGCAGACCATTCCCTTATATCTCATTGACCAAAATGAGGTCCCATGTCCACTCTTAGACTACTCACTGGTGAGAGGAAGGCATTTCCATGAATGGTTTTGTTATCCCTGTGGCTAGGCACCTTGCTACTAGAACATGGAAGAGGGAATTGGCTGTGGGAAGGCAACCAGGAGTGCTTGCCATACTTACTTTGTCTCCTCTCTGGATTGGCCTCCCCTGTCCTCTTCACGTCTGCCAGGGAGCCTGCCCTGGTCTCCACCCTTGTCCAGCACACTCTCTTCTACCATGTAATTGAGCATCACCCAATTCAAGTCTACTTTGCCGAGCTCTCTCATCTTTCCATGTTCAGATCTTGTCCCCTTCAGTCTAGAAGCGTTGGGGGAATAACAGCAGCTACTAGGGACTAAGTACCTATTGTGTGCCAGACACTGCTCTGGACGCTTGTAACCAGCTTCTAGATGGCTTCCAATGATCTGTATATCGTGGTATTCACACTCTTTTGTGTTCTCCTCCCCCATTATACCGGGGCTAGTCTGTGTGACCAGCAGACTGTGGCAAAAGTGATGGTCTGCCACTTCCAAGATTACACTGTAAAAGACACCATGGCTTCCATCTTGGCAGCACACATTCTCTTTCTTAAATCATTCATTCCAGGGGAACTTAGCCACCATGGCAAGAGTACCCTTATGGAGAGGCTTGCCTAAAAATTAAACCCTTTGACCACCTTCCAGCAAAGAACGGAGTCCTGAAAGCAACCACAGAGTGAGGCCGGAAGTGGATCCCAGCTGAGTCTTCCGATGACTGTGGCCCTGGCTGACCCCTGACTGCAACCTCACAGGAGGTCTTGACCCCACAGTCTCCCAGTTTATCCACTTCCGGATTCTCGATCTTCAGTAATTGTGTGAGATGATGAACACGTGTTGTTTTAAGCTACTGAGGTAGTTTGTTCCTCTGTAATTACTGTAGTGCTATGTTGTCATATTAAATCCTTGCAGCGTTCCCGAAAGGTGGAGTTTGCTTTTCCCATTTTTAGGATGAGAAAACCAATGCTGAGATGAGGGCAGTGACTTTTCACACCTGGAAAGTGGCAGGGCTGGGACGTGCCCTCATAGCTATTGGATTCCAGAACAGAAGGAACCTGGTTCTGTTTTCTCAGCTGGAATGTCTGCAGGGTGAAGGTAGAGGAACTGGGAATGGGAGGAGGTGGTCTCTTTCTTTGATGTGTTTTTTCTCCTTTTTATTTTTAATTCCAACCATGTTAGTTAGCAGCCACTCTATTATCTAGTATGTATATGTGATTCCGGGACAAGAAGTTGTATCAGAAAAAACAGCAGAGTTTTGAGAGGCTTTTGAGTGACCTTGAACAAGTTCCTGTACTTTTCTCAGGCCGTGGTTTCTTTGTCTGCTGTATAGGGAATATAATCCTCCTTCCATGTGCCTCACCAGGAAACCTCAAAGATCAGGCATGAGGGGATTTTGGAAAATGCCAAGGGTCCTGGTCATGGAAAGGTCTGCTTTGAGTATGGAGCACCCCTGACCCAGGGCTCTCACAGTCTAGAAGGGAGGCAGCCCTGCATAGCGATCTCTGTGTAAGTGGTAAGTGCTCCCTCTTCTCTCCCACCCCAGTCTAGCTTTAAGAGACAGAGAACACAGAGAGAAATTGAAGTCCCCGACCCACTTTTTCAGCCTCATCCCTCACCATGATCTCTCTGTTAGGCCAAACCACAGCCTGGCTGAACTAGTGGAAATTCCCCAAGCCTTCTGGGAACTTTCTGTATGCTGAGATTTTATCTGTGCCATTTCTTCTCCCTGGACACCCTTCCCAACTTCTCCACCTGGTGTGTTCCTACTCATCTTTCAAGACAGCTTAGATGTCCCCACTTCTAGAATGCCTCTTTTGACCTGGTTCAAGGCCTCCTACTTCTCCCCTTGATTAGTGCACCAGGCTCCTGCCTGAGCTCTTGGCCTCCAGCTTCCTTTTTCCACTCAAAGCCCCCATGGTGCAGCCAGCAGCCTTTCTAAAACACAAATCTTGTCCTGTCACTCCCTGCTTAAAATAACCAGTCAATGGAATAATTCATCAATCAATGCTTCAAGGGCTCCTCCTTGTCCTCAGGAAGATATCCAAAGCCTTCAGCGGGAACTTAAGGCTTGGTCCCCGCTGGTGTCTCTAGCCTCAGCTCTCCAGTCTCCCCCGATTGCCCTGCACACATGGTACACCCCTGCCACATTGCTCTCGTATTGTGCCTCAGATGCACCTTACTCTCTCGTGCCTCCCTGTCTTTGCTCATCCTGGTGTTTCTCAGGCCCATTCCCATCTTCTCTACCTGCAGACTTCCTGTCTAATCTTCTAAGTCAACTCTGATTTAACCTCTTCTGGAAGCCTTTCCTGGTGGCCCCAGGAAGAGTTCATGGCTTCCTCTTCTTTCTCCTATACGACGAGTCATGCTTTTGTTACCGATTGTCAGTCTGTCTGCTTACCCTGGGAGTTTGCTGTATCCGACCCTGGCTGTGTCCCCAGCAGTGCCAGTGTGGGTGCGCAGAGCAGCCATGTAGGATTTGTTGGTTGCTTGGGTAGTTGAATGCATGAGTCAATGGTGGCTGAATCCAGCCTTGAACCATCACTTCTTGGCCAGCCCCAGACCTGCTGTTTCCCAGGGTAAGCCCATTTTATAGCAAAAGGGGAAGCAGAGGAAGGGACTGCTCTGGGAGGGAGAAAGAAAATCAATAAAAATGTAAATCTAGTTGGGAAGAGCTGTCCCAGGCTGGCTGTGGGGAGAGATAAGACTGGGCAGGCTGAGCCCTGGCTGACAGTGGAAGGGAGATTAGGGGACAAGCAGAGCTGCAGCCAGGGCAGCAAAGGGAGTGTGTCTCCCCTCAGTGGTGCCTCCTCCCTCTGTCTTCACCCCCGGTCCCGCCCCCCTGCTCTATGTGCTCCTTAAATTCTTTCAGGGACTGGGAAGGAAATTTACAAATATCGGTCATTCGGTGCGCTGCCTCTGAGCGAGTGTGTTGTTACTCAGTCTTCACAACTTTTGGGAGACAGGAGATAGGAATGACCAGCCTTACTATACAAGTGAAGAAACAGAGAAGTTAAGTCACTTATTCAGGGTCATGCTGTGAATAAGTGGCAGTCAGGATTTGAACCCAAATCTCTCTGACTCTAAACCTCTCTTCTTTTCACTCCGCTCCACTGGAGGTCTACAGCCAGGCTTCAGATGGTCCCCAACCTCTGAAATCAGAGGCTCAGGTATTTATATGATTGTGTGTGACTTTTTTTTAAGATTTTATTTATTTATTTGACAGAGACAGAGATCACAAGTAGGCAGAGAGGCAGGCAGAGAGAGGGGGGGAAGCAGGCTCCCTGCCAAGCAGAGCCCGATGTGGGGCTCGATCCCAAGACCCTGAGATCATGACCTGAGCTGAAGGCAGAGGCCTTAACCCACTGAGCCACCCAGGCGCCCCTTGATTGTGTGTGATTTTAATGCAGATCCATCTTTCATCATTCTTTAAGCTGATTGTCATCCACTCGCCATTACCTGTACCAGGCTGTCTCCCTAGAGGTGGTGGCCTTTGAGTTGGGTCTGGAAGGTTGAGTAGGACTTCATGAAGTGGGATGGAGAGGCCAGCAGTTGGGGTGGGGATGAAGAAGTCCCTTCAGGTAGAGGGAAGAACACACGCTGGGGCCTATTAGGGGGAAAGGATTCATTAGGGCCAAAGAATGGTGAAGGTGCTGTGGGTTCTTTCTCTTCATTTATTTGCACTCCACGCATGGTGCCTGGCTCCAGGCTCTGGAGAGGCATGTCCCTGCTGCAACTCTCTAGCATGGGTCAATGGGCCGAAGGGCCTCTGAGCCAGGTATCAGGATGTTCATTCCTTTTTTTTTTTAAGTTTATTTATTTATTTATTTATTTATTTGACAGAGAAAGAGAGATCACAAGTAGGCAGAGAGTCAGCCAGAGAGAAGGGGGGAGAGGCTCCCTGCTGAGCAGAGAGCCCGATGCGGGGCTCGATCCCAGGACCCTGAGATCAGGACCTGAGCTGAAGGCAGAGGCTTAGACCACTGAGGTACCCAGGCATCCCAGGATGTTCATTCTGATTCCTGGAGAAACTGCTGGATTTTACTACCAGTCAACTCTAGCATGGAGACAATGCCTTTCTCCCAGCTTCTGGATGCTGGGTAAGAAGAAAGTGAGCTCACAGATGAAATTACTTGTGGGTCCTCATTGGCCAGAGGCCATAAGAGGGCTGCTCCCTGGACTTCCTTGGTCGCTGGGATCCCCTCTAGCACTGACCTGCTCCACCCCTGGCTCTCAGCCCTATGTCTCTCTTGTGATGACTTCGCGCCCTGACCAGCCTGGGAGGTTTTAAGCACAAGGACCTCACCCTCTCCTTCAAATCTCAGCTCGATCCAGAAGCGGACTCAGCATGAAGCTAATGTTGCTTGAGTATCGTCGTCTCTCCTCAGGCCCAGGGAGGGGCCTCTGCAATGTTTTCACATTGTCATGCTCTTGGGAAATTTGCAAAGGTGAGGTACTTTAATCACAAGTAGTTAAGATTGCTAGTTCTTTCTACCCCAACTACTTGTGTCCCAGTTACTCTTTATGTGAGGTGGTTGGAGAGGCCAATGGGCATTTCTGGGATCTGACTAAGGGACAGGTGAGTTGGGGATCAACTTAATTTGGGTTTGTTGGGATATATTTATATGGTTCTCAGTCACTGTTTCTCGATAACTCATTGCTAACCACCTGCATGTAGAGAATGGTCTCTAGGAATCTTCCCACCCACTGTCCAACTCACTCAGCATTGTGACATCAAGGTGTCATATCCAGAGGTCATCTTGGGGCATGAATGTGTTTTATGTGGCCTGGTCCTGGAAGTACCCAGGCAATAGAGGGAGAAGAGGTTTGCAATGACAGAACCAGAAGCTAGGCTACAGAAAATCCTGCCAGTCGTCGGGGGAGGAAGACGTATTTTAGACGTGTGTGCAACTGTTGGTAAAATATATGCTATTTTTCTGAATTGTGTGATGTATTTGCCTTGACTTCTTTTCTCGTTCTATATAAATTTTCACTTTCTTACCGAATTTTGTGCTCTTCTTTTTTTTTTTAAATATTTTATTCATTTATTTGACAGAGATCACAAGTAGGCAGAGAGGCAGGCAGAGAGAGAGAAGGAAGCAGGCCTCCCCGCTGAGCAGAGAGCCCGATGTGGGGCTCGATCCCAGGACCCTGAAATCATAACCTGAGCCCAAGGCAGAGGCTTTAATCCACTGAGCCACCCAGGGGCCCTTTGTGCTCTTCTTCTTAAAGAGGGCTCCCCAAAGTGTATAAGCTTCCGTTCCCACAAAACCCTGGCTCCACCATTTATGTTCTATATGATCTTGGACCAGTTGCTTATTCGTTCTGAACTGTTTCCTTTTCTGTAAAATGTGAATGAGAATCTGAACAGGTGAGGACTCGGAAAGCTTCATGACCTTTTTCCATTTCTTTTTTTTTTTTAAATTTATTTGTCAGAGAGAGAGGGAGAGAGAGAGAGCACAGGCAGACAGAGAGGCAGGCAGAGGCAGAGGGAGAAGCAGGCTCCCTGCCGAGCAAGGAGCCCAATGTGGGACTCGATCCCAGGACGCTGGGATCATGACCTGAGCCGAAGGCAGCTGCTCAACCAACTGAGCCACCCAGGCGTCCCCCTTTTTCCATTTCTGAAACCATTACTAGAGGAAGTAACCCTGTCAAATGAAAATTAGACCAGAATATACAGCTAGGGAACGATGTCATATGCAAGAAATAACAGTGAGCAATGAATCCAGTAAAACTTAAATCCAAATAACTAGAAATAATGTGGTTGCTGCAAACTCTAATGCACTTTGTAAGAAAAGAATTTTGTAATATAAGAGACGTTATGCAAGAACAAATTTAATAATAAGCCGCATCTATAATTTCAGACTATTTCTGCAAAACCTGGGAAACAGGAGGGAAGGAGAAGGAATATATACATGTGAATGGCCTCATCTTGTTGGAAGAAACCTTGAAATTCTTGGCATTGATAAATACAGGCTCAGATATTTATTAAACATTTGAAGGTATCAACCAGTAGAATCAAAATGGGAGTTAGAACTTCTGTACCTTCGTCTTTCTCTTCTTTCATGTGGGAGAACCTCACAGTCCAGCCACAGGAGCTGTTCGGAGGGCCAGAGCCACATGGGCCTCCAGTACCCTCCTCCTGCCCCCCGGCTTCTCCCCTGCCTCCAGCACAGGGCTGGACACCGGGCTTGGGAAGCCACGGCTGACAGCTCTGTCTCCTGCTTCCTATGCAGCAGGTCCCAGCCAGGTCATCTGTGTGGTGGCAACAGAATGGGCTGGGGTACATCAGAAAACTCTCTCCCCCTCCCCAGAGGGACAGCCAGGCCAGAGAAGACTGGCCATAAAACAAGATAGGGCCCACTGAAGGACCAGTTGGTTCAGACCCAAGCATTCCACAGACCCACTCCTTACCCAGAGCCAGATGTTTCACTCCTTGGCCTTGCAAAGAACAGGTCCTTACACCAACTCAGGCATCACAGAGAACCAGGTGTTGCCCCCAAAACGTGGTTATCACAGAACCAGACATTATCTATAGAGCGATAGGCAACGAGGATTGGGGCACCCGAAAGGAAGTGGTGAAATTCGGATTCTAGTCCACAGGGATTACAGTGATTTTGGTGGGCCCTGGTCAGTGTGTGAAGCCTTGGCCATGCATAAGTACCAGTTAATGTGTGTTGAGTGTGTTTGGTCTTTGAAGTTAGAAAATGCCCAAATGTGGGGCCTGGATCTCCTTACCCTCTGGAGCCCCTAAGGCAGAGACCAGGCCCAGACTGTGGCTCCCTGAGGCAAGGACTAGAATTTCCCGAGTCTACAGAGTTAGCTGCCCCCCTCAGCTAAGTGTCCCAGAGGCCTTCATGCCAGGTTTGCTGAAGGCCCTGACTGGCCTGAATGTTCTGAGTGTGAGGCCAGCTTCCTCCCTGGTGGGCACCCCTCAGGGCTCAGGGCTCTGCCTCCAGGGGGCGCCAAATGGATATTTCTTGACAGAGGCTGTCCTGGCCCCACCTCCAGGCTGAGCGGGGCTAGGGAGGAGACCTGAGTGCATCCTGACCACAGAGATGGCCATAGCTGGAAGGGGCCTAAAAGCTGGCAAGTCCATTTCTACCCATCAGAGATGGTGCCTGAGGCCCAGAGAGGGTGGGCTGTTCCAGGCGAGTGGCAGAGCTGGGCTAGGACCAGGTGTATAAGGCAGCCTGGCCTGCTATGGTCTACTTCTCTATTCTAGGGCCTGGGGGAAAGAGATACAGTCCTTCCGCCAGGAAAGCCTGGTTTCAGGTCAGCCTGACTGGCTGGCAGAGGAAGGGGGAAGACCATCATGCGTGCTTTACAAGTGGCTAACACACCAAACCCCTAGACAACTCTTTGGTTTAGATGAGTTACAAAGGCCCAGAGAGGGTCAGTGACTTGCCTGAAGTCACAGAGCAAGTTAGCAGAGGAGTCGGAACTGGAAAACAGGGTTCCTGACACCCAAGATTGGGCAAAGGGCCCAGAGAACGTATTCCTGCCCCTCTAGGGCCAGCTCATACTCTGGATTCCTCAGGCTTCTTTTCTGGCCCTGACGTTAACAGCTGCTGCTGTAGGCCAGATGTGGATACAGTCACCTGGGTCCCCTCGTCTTTGTCCTGCTGCCTTAGGATGGCCAAAATCAAGGCGAAGCAGGCCAGGGAGCCTGTCTTGAAGAAGAACTGGAGGCCAACAAACCTGGAAAAGACCAAGGGACCCATGAATTCAGGACCTCCCTGTTTAGGGGTTGGATGTCCTTGGGATGGGGCAGATTAAGGTCAGCCATCACCACTCAATGTGTGGTCAGAGACATTGAAGCCCTGTGGGGGGAGGTGGGGAAAGAGGCCTCCAGCCCCAGGGCAGTAGCCCCATCACCATGGCCTTAGTTGGGGAGACAGGGAAGCCCCTGGAGTTGACCCCTATGGGGGTCCTTCCCAGATAGAGGGGGAGAGGCTCTGCAGAAGGAGCACTGGGTGGGGGACAGAAGCCTGGGCATCCTCCCTGCCTTGTCCCTAGCCAACTTGTAGCCTGGGCCACGCCTGCTTCTCTCTGACTGTTGAAGAATTCAGGGGGCCTGACAGTTGCAACTTTAGATCACCCCACCTGCCACAAGGGGATTCCCTCTCCCCTGTTTGCCTAACTCACCAAGGCTCTTATTTGATTTTTCTTCCTCTAGGAAATGCCCTGGTCAATCCCAGTGCATAAAGCCATGCCCTCTGAAGAGCTGGCAGTGACCAGCTCCCTGCTCCCAGCCCTGTCACCAAGTCCCCTCCAACCTCCTATGCCATCCCAGCAGCCTCTTGGTCTTCAGATTCCTTTGGGCTCCCCATTGCACAGATGGGAAGACTCCGTTCCCAGAAAACGCAGGTCTCCTGATGGACAGACAGATCTGGGCTGGATCCCAGGCCTCCTGTGTCCTAGAGACGGCTTCTCCCAATCCCACTTCAACTCCTTGTCTCTCTCTCACAGCTGGGCTGCTCCCTTGATTCTCCCCACACTCAACCATGATGACACATTTCCTGCACAAACCATGCTTAGACCACTTGGGTTCAAGACCCAGTTTTGCCAGTTATCAGCTGTGTGGCCTTGGGCTGCTTTAACTCTCCCTTTCTTCATCTGTAAGAGTCGGGGACCATGGCTGGGTCATAGGACTTGTGAGCTCAGTACAAGATACAGAACCTGCTGCTTCTCAGTGGGATACGAATGGGCCTCTCGTCCCTGCTGCTCTCCTACCTGGGACTCCAGGAATATTGCCGGCAGCCTTCCCAGAGGGCCCTGGCAGCCCCCACCCCAGCTCTCACCGGTTTCGGAGCAAGTCGTGGTCATAGTAGCGGCACACAGCTCGACGCCCACAGCTCTGGGCCCAGTGCACACAGGTGGTGTCGATGGCGCTGCCGTGGATCACGGGGCTGGGCATCCAGGCTGCAGGGGGAGGTGGTCAGGGAACAATGGGGTCCGGTGTGCCTGCATTACCCACCTCCCTGCTCCCTGGCAGACACAACCCCTCAGAGCCACTGGGGCCTCTTGTCCCATAAGTCTTTGGCCCTCAAGTCCAGTCCTTACGCTGGTGCTGCCTCGCTAGAAGGCTCTACTGCTGTTCGTACGCCCACCTCCAGGGTCCCAGGTCCAATCTGTTGCCTGGGTCCCACGAACCCTAAGGTCAGGACCTGGGTCCTGCTCACCCCTGTGCCCCCAGGCCCAGCACACTACGGGTGTCAGAGCTAAGGGTCCCAGGAAGGTTCTTTACCCAAAACTCTCAGGAGCATGAACTGGATTCCCACAGCCAGAGTCTTGTCTTCTTTCTTCACTTCCCTAACAAGCAGAAACATGGCGACATGAGAATTGAGAGAGTCCAGGCCCCCTAGGGACTCTCACCATCCCCTTCTCTCTCAGCACCCAGGGCCAGCCTTCCCCAGGTCTGAAGGTCCTGGGTGCTGGGGTGGGGGTGGGTTCAGGCTCCCCACTCCATTTCCCTTCAACCTGTGGAGCCCAGCACCCACGTTCCAAGTACTCCCACTAGCTATCAGGACCCTGTGCTGACCCCCCTATGTTCTTGCTCACAGACACCCTCCACCCACTCCCCCGCCCCCTGGGCCCACCAGATTCCTCCTCCTTCCTCCTACGCTAGGCAAAACCTGAAACTAGGTAGTCAGACATGCCTTCTAACTTCTCGAAATGCTGTGAGGCCCTAGCCTAGGATTCCCCGGGCCATGGCTCGTTCCTCCTTAGCAATACCAGCAGCTGGTGTTTACGGAGTGCTTACTATGGGCTCCGTCATTCTACACTGCAACCCCTACTTCATCCTGCATGACGTAGGTTTTACCATTAGCCCATTTTACAGATAAGGAGACTGATGAATGTTTACACAGCTTAAGTGACTTTGCTAAGATCCCACAGCAGGTGGGTGTCAAGAGTCAGAAATTGCAGCCCAGCCTGAATTAACTCCTCTCACACAGGCTGCCTGCCTGCTGGGACATAGGAGTCTTCTACCTTCTCTCTGGAGGCCAGCCAGTTTTATAGATCTATGTGTCTTCTCGTATTTGTGAGGGGTGCCATCCCCCTTATAATATTCCAGAAAACAGATAAGGAATAAAAATAATCCCAGGGACATCTAGGTGGCTTTGTTGGTTAAGTGTCTGCCTTCAGCTCAGGTCATGATCCCAGGATCCTGGGATCGAGCCCCAAGTCAGGGTCCCTGCTCTGTGGGGAGTCTGCTTCTCCCTCTCCCTGCTCCTTCTCTCTCTCTCTCTCTCAAATAAGTAAATAAACAAATAAAAATCTAAAAAAAAAAGTGGTTTAAAAAATAATCCTAGCACAATGAAATATCCTGTTCTTGGAATTATCCTGTTCTGAGGTCCCCTTATTCCAGCCCCCTGGAAAGGCTGACTTTGGCCTCAGGTAACAATCTGTCAGTCCCAGCAGGCACCCTTAGGACAATGGTCGGAAAGATCAGGGAACAAGAGGCAGTACTCTTGTGGGCTGGGTCCATGGTGGATCTGTAAGGTCTCATGGACTTGAAAAATCATGAACCACATGGACAGGGCTAGGTTTTCTGGCTGTACCCTCCTGCCACCCTACCCACCCACTAAGGGCAGGGTGGGGGGATGGGCCATCAGGCAACGCTCCACTTTGTCCTCACTGTGCCTCGGTGGCCTCTCCTCTCCTGGGGCAGGTAGGGGCCTGGCTCTGGGCCCTGGCCCCGGTACTGCTCTACTCAACACTTGCCACGAGAGCTGGGGCTGGCTTCTAAATTTCTCTGAGCCCCAGGTTTCTTACCTATAAATGGGGGAGGATGACGTCACTTTAGTAGGTTGCCATGAAGATGGAGACAGGGCAAGGAGAACCTGGTCTGTTATTGGAGGGGGGCCAGGACACCCGAATGGCCTCCTTCTTCAAACCCTGCCTCTAGGATCCCTTATCCTGCCTGGGTTTAAGGACTTTTTGGGATCCCCTGGGTCTGGGCTCGCCCGCTTTCACCTTAGGATGAGCATGAAGGAAGGTGTGTGGGTGAGACTGGCCAGGGCGGCCCCCAGGCTGACCAGGAGCATGAAGGGTAGCACCAGGTGGCTGCAGGACGATTCGCAGGAGCCCGCGGGCATAGGGCCGCCCCCTACTACGCAGCTGCAGTTGGTGTAGAAAACCTAGAGCAGGAAGGGGGCAGAGAAAAGCCTTCAGGAACCTCCAAGGGCAAGCAGCTGGCCAAGTGCCTGAGGCCCCTAAAGGCTTGTGGGGGACCTGAAGGCACCAACCAGCTGGGGCAGAGCTGGCTGGAGGCTAGGCTTTCTGGACCCAGGGCCGGGGGGAGGGAGCAACCAGGCAGGTACATAGCCCACATGCTTTCCACACACAGGGGCTGAGGCTGTGGGGAGAGGGAAGCAGAGGACAGAAGAGGGCGAGGGCCTGGGAAAGCCTCACCCCCCACCACACCACACACACTCCCATACACGCCACGGTCACTCTAACGCACACACCGCAGTCCCACAGCACGCACAATCATACACACACACGTGCACACGAACTTGCTCATTCTTTCACCTGGTAATGTCAGAATGTTCCAAATTCCTGATTGTGCCAGGAGTCAAAGTAAACAAGATTGTTTTGGGGATCTCTTTCATGCTCTCTCTCTCAAATAAATTAAAAAAAAAAAATCTTAAAAAAACTAAGAGTATTTTGGGGAAGGAACTCAGATTTTCCAGCTCAGTGTCCCTCCCTTTCTACTTCACTGAGGTCCTCCAGGGCACTGGGTCGCAGAGGAAACTCTCAAGGAGAGATTCCAGCACAGGAGAGCACATGGGACAGCACCATGGGAACCAGGCTTCGGCAGGTGAAGGGCAAGGATGCCCTCCCTAGAGAGGGGTGCTGGATTTGGCTCTGGAAGAATGAATAGGAATTTGCCAAGAGGAAAACTGAAATGAGGAGAGGGAAGGAAGGTCAGATGTAAAATAACAGGAAAGTGGCAGGCAAGAGTGCTGCAAGTCTTTGTCTGCCTGGAGCAGAGGGCAGAGGGGAGGCACTCGGGCTGTGCTGGGCCCGGGGGCCTGCTGGGCTTGGGACACAAAAGAGGAACCTGGACTGCTGTTTCCAGAAACACAGTGGGCCAGGGCCCTGCCAATCATCCTGCTGACAACAAAATGCTGGGTAAAGTATTGAAAACATTGTCCTGAGGGTACCCAGGCACTGGCAGAAACGGAAAGCTGTTTAGAGAGGCTGGAACCCAGCAAGGTGGGCAGAGTCCTGAAGCAAGCTTTGGCCCCAGCAGGGTTGCAGAACCTACACAAGGGAGTACAGCTTTCTGAGGTCTGGGGGCTCCAGGGCCGGAGGACAAAGCCTAGTCCTCCATCCCGCCAGGGTGATGATAGGAGACTCCCCCCCAAAACTGGGACCCCTCCAGAGGCTGAAGTCTGTGAGAAGCTGACTCCTTTTCAGGCTGCAGGGAATGGCCCCCGGGGGCATGCTTGAGAACAGCCCACACTCTCACCACCACATGGCCTGGAAAACTTCCAGCCTCGGATTCCTTCAGAAGTGGCCTCTACTGCCCGTGTCTTTGGGTGCCTCCCAGGAGCAAAGCCAGCCAGGAAGCCTAGGCTTTTCTTCCCCAGAGAACAGAGTTTCTGACCAGTGTGTCCCAGGGAGCCTTGGCCTGTGCTGGGAAACAGGTATGCAGGACCAGGTGCCATCAGCCCTTGGGGTGGTCTGCTTGGCTTGGGGCAGCCTGTCACCTCCAGCTGTGGGCAGCCTCAGACGCTTCCTGTTGTGAAAAGGGTTGGGAGTCCCTGAGGCGGACTCTGGGAGCCTTGGGAAGCATTTAAGCACGGGAGGGAGGGACGAAGGCTGACAGCACCAAAGTCACTGTGGCTCCTTCAAGAGGATGGGCCAGACGGGCGAGGCAGGCCAAGAGGCCCACCGAGGAGAGAGTGGTGGGAGGGAGAGGAGGATGGGTAAACGAGTTTTGATTTGAGAGCTACTTAGGAGGTAGAATTAGGGCAAAGTGAGAGAAAGAGAGAGATCTGGTGTGTGACCTGCTGAGCACACACCATGTGGCCCTTTCCCTTCGGGCTGAGCGAGCCACTGCGTTGGAGGCACAATGGAGGGACAGGTAAGGGGAGAACTAGGTCAGGCAAGGTTTCTAGAAGAGAGAGACGCACCCTCATGCCTTTTCTGAGTGGCAGAAGATGGCTGGGCTGGACAAAGAGCTAGAGGTCTTCCTCTTGGAGTTTTCCCAGCTCTCATTCCCATCTATCTAACTCCAGCAGCAAGTTCTTCTTATGGATGATTTCAGTCTCTCCAGCTGCCTCTGATTCTCACTCCCCAGGGGGGTTCAGCCTCATCCCCTGAGTCTCAGATCCCACCAACCACCCACCTTTCCCCGTCTTTCCCCTGGTCATTTACTCCTTCATAAATGGTTTCTGAGCACAGCCGCTCCGGCTGCCGAGCCACCCAACCCTGGGCCCGTGAGCTCGCTCAGTCGGCCTGAGGAGGCAGGTTTGCAGCAAGACTATTCCAGGCCAGAGCGACACTTCCTGAGTGCTGACCAGCACACCTTCCTCCAAACATTATCCTCAGATACAACCTCTGAGGACACTCTGGGGAGGGGGCTGGGCTGGGAGGCCAGAGCCCTGGGTTATAATCCCAGCTCTGGCATTAAGACTGTGGGCAACGCCCAGTCCTTTCCTGAGCCTCCATTTCCCATCTGTATAATGGGCATAACAGGAGTGTGTACTACCCAGTGCTTAAAATTCCCCAGCCACTGTGTTAAGTACTTTTCACGGGCTTTGTCGTGTGACCCTTTACTCACTATTTAATGAATTCACCCGAGGAAAGCATTCAGCACAGTAGCTGGCATACAGTAGGTACTCAATATGATCACCTCTGTTTTACAGACCCAGAAAACGGAGACACAGATTAAATAATTTGCCTGAGGTAACAGAGCCAGTTAACTCGGAGAAGGGGGCGGGGTTCGAACCAGATGACCTGGCTGTGGTGCTCAGGGGCCCATATCCACAAAAGTTCACCGTTCCCTGGGGGATCTTGCCCCAGGCGGCAGGAACTGGGGTCCCCTGGAAGGGTCTCAGGGAGATGAAACCAGGTAAAGACAGTGAGAATTAAGAAGGTCCGAAGGCCTGGATTGCGATTGCAAATGCAAAGGGTTTGCACAGCCCCTAGGTGGCGCCTGCTGGCCTGAAGCCCCATCAGCCAGGAGCTTTCCAGGGCTCCAGCCCATGGGTCCCAGGTCCTTACTGGGAGGACCCTTGGGCTTGGACATTGATGTAAAGCAGGATGTAAAGGCAGGAGTTCCCCATGACAAAGGTAGGGAACTCTGGAGAAGGGACCCCTTATAATGGCCAGTCTGACACTGCACCCCCCCTTCCACAGGCTCTTCTACAGTCTAGGGGTCTAAGGAAGGCAGGTATTCTCTTCATTTCTCATTTGGGGGACTGAGGAGAAAGGCGAGGGGTGGCTCATCTGGGAGACCCGTTTAAGGTTCACACCGTATGCACTGGGGCTGCTTATTCTGCCTCCTTCACTGCTGGGAGTTCCTTGAGGGTAGGGTCCCTTGGCTCTGGGTCCTCAGTCCCCCCTTCCCCCCACACACAGGGCCCATCACAGAGGAGGAGCTCTATGAAGGTTTGTTGACTGAATGACTGACTGACTGGGCTTACTGGGCCAGTCTCTGCTCACCTTCCTCCATCCTACAGCCTCAAGTGTGATCACACACAGATCTGACAGTCACTAGCCTAACCAATGCCCCCCAACACTCTCTTGGTAAAGTCCCTACTGGTGGCCCGGCATTCAAGGCCCTTCTCTGCCCGTGCCTCACTTTCCCTCTTTGAAACGTTATGCTTCTGCTCCAACAAGTTCTTTCCAGGTTCTTGAAACACTGTGTGCATGGGTGTGCAGACTCTGCTTCTGCAGTTCCCCCTGCCTGGAAAGCCCTTTCCTAGTTGGCTCCCTCACCCTTGAAGACCCAACACAAATGTCACGTCCCAGGAAGCCTTTTACTACCCTCCCCGGCTTCTTCCATCTTTGTCTGTACCTGCCTATTCCCACCCCTGGAATTCCTGACTTGTTTCCTTTCGCCTCTCCCCTGCACAGAGAGCTGGAGCCAGATCAGGCTCACCCCTGTGCTCTGGAGCCCGGCCCATGGCTGGGTGCAGACTGGCAATGAAAGTTTATTGCAAGAATCATGTTCTCCATCGGCCAACAGAAGGAGACAGACTGGCCAACAGATAGATGGACAGACAGAGAGAAGAGCCCCAGAATGAGAATGTGGAAAGATGGAGATCGTGATGGGTACACAAAGACAGGGAGGGGCAGAGCCCAGGGGAGGCTGAGGGAGTGCTCAGAGCCCCGACCCACCTGACTTTTGTCCAGAGCCTCCTGGACCACCCGGCCTGTGCAGCCCGCCTGACAGGGTGTGAGGTACTCCACATGGGTTCTGGGGTCACAGACAGGGTTAAAGTCGTCCAGTGGGCAGGAGCAAGACTCTGTGCAGGCTGGAAACAGCTCTGGTCCAGGTAGGTGGCTGGTGGGAGAGAAGGCGGCAGGGTTGACCTGGCTTTCCGGCTCTCAGATCATGAACTTCTCAGCCCCGCAGCCCGGCTCCCCACCCTGAGAACAATAGCCAGAGATTTGGCTCCATGCAGAGCTTTTTACTGTCAGGGATGCTCCACGCAGGGAGCTCCCTGAAATGGAGGTATGGGAGCAGGGAGATGGGCTAGAGGTTCCCAACGGGAGGAGTGGTGGGTAGAGTCGGATGGAGGCCTCTGAGACCACTCTCAGCCCCAAGATCCTACTAGCCTTTGAACTTCTGCAAATATTCTCCATTCCTCAATGGCCCTTCCTTGGAGAACATAAGATAAATTCATCCCAGAATTTAGTCTCAGATGAAAAGGGCCTTTTTCTTGATGGGCTGGATTGCTTCCTTTTCTTAGAAAATTAAAGTTCTGTGTGTTGGAGCAGGCAGGACACCCGACTAGCTGTGAGATCACCCAGCAGTCCCTGCCTCTCTCTGAACCTCAGTGTCTCTGTTGATCAGCTCAGCTGGGGCAGAAAAGGGAAAGAGGCATGGGTGCTAGGCTGACTTTTTTCCATTTACATTTAGGGAAAAAAAAAAAAATCATTTAAAGGTCCTGGCTTGGGGCGCCTGAGTGGCTCAGTCGGTTAAGTAGCCAACTCTGGACTTTGGCTCAGGTCATGATCTCGGGGTCCTGGGATGGAGCCCTGCGTCCAGCTCTGTTCTCAGCGGGGAGTCTGCAGCAGGGGAGTCTGCAGGAGTTTCTCTCTCTCCTCCCTCTGCCCCTCCCCATCTCACGTGCTCTCCCTCTCTCTAAAACAAATAAATAAATCTTAAAATAAAAAAATAAAGGTCTTGGCTCTCCTCAGACCAGGGACTTCGGAGGGCCTGGGTAAAGCTCCCCTTCTGTGCCTAGAACAAGGGCTCCCCAGACAGGAGGCAGTACAGCAGCCTTACTGTTTGGGAGAAGGAGGGACAAGGAAAGAGGGGAAGGGAAAAGATGATAGGGGAGAGGTTGTGATGTGGGGCCTGGCCCAAAGAGAAGTGCTAAGCCTCCCTCAGGTGGGGAAAGCTGGCATGTGGGTGGAGGGAGGAGATGCCCAGGGAGAGGTGGGAACAGGGACAACTGGGGAATTCTTGCTGGGTCTTGGGCCAGCCTCAGCCTGGAGCAGTTCCCAGGAAAAGTGAAGTCATTCTGGAGGAGAGACAGTGAAGTAACTTCCAGCATCCTCTCGAAGACGGCCCCCACCAGGAGAGAGCATATGTGTGAGGGTGGGATGAGGGAGAAACGAGAAGGGAGATAGGCATGGGAGGAGGCTGTCCTCCCGGTGCTCCCTCAGATGTGGGTAAAGAGCCCTGAGTTTTAGGGTCATGGAACAACAGAATTTTAGCTGCCAGGCTCTAAGAACCGCAAGTTAGACCAACCCCTTCCTAAGGCTTAAGTCCCTTCTCCAGCGTCCATGATAGATGCCTTCCAGCCCCTGCTCGCCCCTTCTCTCTACACCCCCACCCCTAGGGATGGAGAGCGTGCAGGCTCCCAGGCAGGCCCTTCCTCTGCCCAGGAGCGAAGACTTCCTCACACTGAGCTGGGCCCTGCTCTCTTACGTGGCCTCTGCCTTCACCTCCACTTGGCCCACAGGGCTCAGCTTTTCTGGAGACGCCAGCCACACTAGCAGTTTGCCCTGTCTTGGCTTCCATCTCTCCCCAGGCCTGAGCTGTCCTGTCTGCGAGGTCCCATCCTTGCCCCTCCTAGTGATGCCTGACACCCTCCCTGGAGACTTGGAGATGGAAGTCCCGCCGCTCAGAAGCCAGGTGGGGAGGGGAGGAGAAGGTGCTGGTGGAAAGTGAGCTTTGAGGTAGACGGGTACCCCCTTCCCCTGGCCTTGTCTAGGCCCCCTCCCTGAAGCCCTCCGCCACCTGCTTCTCACACACTCACCCGGGGGGGTGGGTGATGCCTGCAATCTGGTGGGTAGAGCAGCCCATGAAGAAGAGGGGCAGGCTGAGAAGTAGGCAGAACAGCGCTCCCAGCAGGCAGAGGACGGCACAACGCACGGGGCCCAGATGGAGGCGCTTGACCAGGAGGCCCCCCACCACGATGCCTACGATGGCCGACGGGATGGTGAGGCAGCCGATGAGCACGTTGGCGTAGGACGCTGTGATGGAAAACTGGCGCTCCAGGAACTTGGGCAGGAAGGTGGCCATGCCTGCCACCATGGATGACATGCACACCTGGGACAGGACCACCAGCAGGAAGATGGGGTGGCGCAGGGTCCGCAGCAGCACCCTGGGGAACACTGTTGGGGTGAGCGGGGAGCAGGTCAGAGTGGGCAGGCCAGCCTGCCTTTTGTTTCTGTCCTGTCTTGTCCTGTTCAGTTTAAAATGGTCCATTCCTGGGACGCCTGGGTGGCTCCGTTGGTTAAGCAGCTGCCTTCGGCTCAGGTCATGATCCCAGCATCCTGGGATCGAGTCCCACATCGGGCTCCTTGCTCGGCAGGGAGCCTGCTTCTCCCTCTGCCTCTGCCTGCCACTCTGTCTGCCTGTGCTCGCTCGTTCTCTTTCCCTCTCTCTGACAAATAAATAAATTTAAAAAAAATTTAAAAAATAAATAAAATGGTCCATTCCTTTCATGCTGTCTCATTTAATTCTACTGCCCCTGTCTCATTCAATTCTATCCCGTTACGTTTGACTCCTCTCCATTTAATTCTGTTCCACTTTTGAAACTCAGTTTTGTTCCCATCCATTGAGTTAGACTGCACACTACTCAATTGTGCCTCTTTCCATTCGATTCTGTATAAAATTCGATGCCACAGATTTCTATCCCATGCCTCCTCTTCCATTCATCTCATCACCTCCCACCTCGTTCCATTTCTTCTGTTCTGCTTACTCATCTCATTTTCTCCCACTCAGTCCTTTTCATCCTGTCCTGCTCTAGCTCTTTCTAAGCCACCCCATACCTGGGGCTTTCCTCCCGTGTCCCCAGCATGGGACAGCAGCCTGCCCCTGATCTTCCATCCCTAGTTTCTCTTCCCCGCAGCACTTTACCTAACATACCACATGTTTCACTCCCTTAGCCATTTTACGGTCATCCCACCAGAATATAAGCTTCATTCAGAGCAGGAATTTTTGTCTGCTCTATTCATTCCTGAATCTCCCGAGCCTGGGGCACAGCAGGAGCTCAGGAAATATTTAGGGAATAAATGAATGGACATACAGGCCAACACATGCTCCAATATTACAATGTTGGGGCAGAAGGAAGACCTCCAGAGAAGGTGAAAACCAAGCAGGCTTGGTGCTGGGGGGGGCTTCTCGAGGTAGGACCTGAAGAATGGATCTGAAGGAAGAGAAATTTCTAGGAGGGGCACAGCAAGAACAAAAGCACATAGAGGGGCATAGAAGCTACAGGTCTGGCTTTGATGACCACCCCAATCGCCCATTATCTCCTAACCTGGTGCCTCGTGTACAGGTTTCCTCTTTGCAAGTCTGCTACCTGAAGGGCATGTGACCAAGTGACATGGGGGAAGTCTTGAAAGAGCTTCAAGGGCAGCCCAGGTGGCGGCCAAGAATGCTTTCTCTCCAGACACGTGCAATTCTCTCTCCACCAACATCAGGAGAGAAGGGCACATGTTTCTGCGCGCAGGAGGTGAGCTGGAAGTTAACGTGAGGTGTGGGGAGGGCAGGGGAGGAGAGGCCCTTCAAAGAAGACACACCAGAGGAGCAAACCGCCTGGCAGTTGGGACTGGAGGGGAAAGATGGCGCCGGGGCTCCTCTGGGCCAAGTGGGAGGGTCTGTTCCTGCAGTGGCAAGACCAGGGTTTCTGTTGCTGGAGATCTCTGTCTGCCCTCACAGCGTGGCCAGAGCCCAGTCAGCTAGTTCTCTAGCCCCCTGGGCCGGGCCAGGAACCATTTCCTTAGCAGCCAGCAAATAAAGACAAACAGTCCAGGCAGGGTGGGTAGGAGCTGGGGCTGTGGAATTCCCCATCTTTCGTATCCAGGCCTGCCTCCCGTCCTGAGTCCCTTGCCCTACACACGGCGCATTCAGCCAGTGAGCTTGATGTGAGAAGGTGTGACACATGGCCTTCACCCCACGTAGCTGCTCCAGCCTCCCTCCCTCCCTCCTCGAGCGGCCTTGGAGAGCATCGGCCTAGGCCAGATGGGTGCCCTCACTGGAGAGGTGGGGCCAACTTCATCTAGAGTGGCTGGGTCAAGGCCAGCAGTTGCCAGGGCTTTCCTGACTCTTAGCATAAAAGTCATTCCTCCTACTAGACCCCATGCTACCCACATTCCTGTGCCTCTCTGGCAGCCAGAGGACTCGATCTCGTTCCTTGCTTCTATCTCCCATCACAAATGCACTTTGTACACACCGTCTATCTCTTCATCATCTGTCGCCTGTCCTTAGAACAGATGGAAAATTCCTGGAAGGCAGGGCTATGCCTTTCGCTCAGATAGGGATAACTTCTGGGGAACCCAGAGCCATGTCTCCTGGAGAGCTGCTTCCCTTAGCTTAGTGTCTCTTCCATCAAGTAAGCTAGGGCTTCTCTCCACTCAGAGACTGTGTCTCCCCCATCAGACAGGGGCCTTCTCTAACTCAGGGACTGTCTTTCGCCAAGAATTTAGGCCTCCTCCAGCTGAAGGGTCCTGGTTCCTCTTTCGTTTGGCTCCCCCACAGCCTCATGTACTCAAAGCCAAGCCTTAGGTCACCACTGATCCCTCTGGAACTCAGCAGAAAGGCCAGAAGCCAGGCTTGCGGACCAGCTACAGGGCCTATGGCTAGCCCCTGCCCCGGTCTCCTCTAGGCTCACGGAGAAGCTGAAACCACCAGAGACAATCTGCCCAGGACACCCACTCCAGGATCCAATTTCAGTGATTGGCCCCAGTTTCCCTCTGGGCAGAAGCCAAAGCTGTGATTAATAAACTCTCCCAAGGAGCAGCCTGCTGGGGCCTTTCAGCAGCTGGGGAGTGATCTGAGGTTAGGGAGTCTAAGCCCCTCCTGCCTCTAGGCCCAGCCCCATGCGGTCCAGCCCTCCCCCTTACCCCAGGGAGCTTGGAGAACTGGAGGCTGGATTACTGGTATCCCAAACAACAAGTCGTAGGACACACTTCCAAGAATTGGGCCTGATTAATTTCCTGTTTCAAGAGTCCTCAGTGGGGGCAGTGGTGGGCGCCGAAGCAAAGCCTGCGGTCATCACCTTCCTAAACTACAGGCAGCTCAACTTACTGTCCTGGGACATGGTCAGCCTAATAGTAGGGCAGGGGTGATAATTGAAAAGATAATTATACCTTATATAAGTAGAGAGGTGTTTTTTTTTTAATAGTATACGAAAGGCTTTCCATTCATCACCCCATTTGATTCTCCTAATAGTCCTTGAGGGAAACAGAGCAAGGATTATTGGCCTTGAGGGTTTGGAGGGCTGAGAGGAGAGAGAGCCAGGCTTGCTGGGGGGAAGGAGAGGAATAACACTTGTCCTTGACCTAGGGGTCAAGGAAGATTTTGATTAATAGCAATAGAAACTAATGTCCCAGGCAGAAGGGTTCAACTAAGTCAAGACTTACAGAGTGTGTGGTGCTGATGAGGGGTCTGTAGGTGTGAAAGAAAAACCAAGAAGGGCAGGAAGGGTCCTGGGTGGCCCCACATGCCTCTCTGTTCCCACTTCTGTATATCCTCCCTTACCTTTGATGAACTGGATCACTGTCAGGTCCGGTGCAATCTGGGTGAGGCTTTGCTGCTTCTCTTGGGACTCCGCCGGGCTCTCCAAGGGAGAATCTTCACCCTGGGAGGACATACAACCAGCTGGATGCCAGACATTCTGCTCCGAGATGCCTGTGGGCTGGGGAAACACTCTGGGAGAGAAGAGGGCATGGGGCAGTCACCTCATCAGAAGCAATAGGGGTCAACAGTGTTCCATGCGTTTCGGCCCTGAATGAGCCTGGATGGATTGATGCCAACATGTGCTGGGTCGGGGAGAGAACTGGTCCCTGAACACCCTATAAGGACCTTTGCTTCACCTTGGCCGGGGAACTCCGAGAAAGGCTGAGGTCGAGTGTCTTGCTAATCCAGGAAGATGGGCATTCTGAGCAGAAGGGAAGTTGATTTTCAGAGAAAATCACCATGTTCCATATGCACATAGGTCTGAGTCAAACGTTGTTCAGTGTCTCTCCCCTGCTGGGCTCCCAGCTCTGTGAGAGCAGGGATCGTGCATATCTTGTTCTCTGTTGAAACCCTGGCGCCTAGCATACGGCCTGGGGTGGAATAGTGGGTATCTGATAAGTATCTATGAACAGAAAGAGTGGAAGAGAAGGCTGCCATAGGCAAAGAGTGCGGCCAGGCTCTAGGAAGAAATAGGAGATCGACAGGAGAGGCGATTGGGAGGCAAGCGAGCTCCTACACAGCTTCGGTTCGGAATGGAGCATGGGGTCCACACCGAATACCCCAGGGGCCTGGCAGAACAGAGATTCCAGGTATCCCAGGCCACCGGTATGCAGACTGGGGGCTCTGTCCTCATGGGCAACTGCAAAGGAAGGAGACTTATGCTCCGCCCTGGAGCAAAGCAGCTGCGAGCTTCGGTAACTTGCTCAACATTGCACAGAGCTATGATCTGAGCTCAAGCCTGCCTGTGCCTAAAGCTCATGCCTTATCCCCTTAGCACCCGTGAGTCGGAAGCCCTGGTGCAAGACAGGCAGAACTGGGAGACACCTTTGTGGACTAATGTGAAGGGGCCCGAGAGCCCACAGTCTAAGTCACTGCGTGAGGCACTGTGGGTCTGTTACTCATTTATACCTCAAAGCTACCAGCCCTGTGTGGCCACTGGGCACTGGAAATACAGCCAGTCCAGACTGAGATGTGCCATGAATATCAAACACAGGGGGCATTTCAAAGACTTAGCATGGAAGAAAAAAATGGAAAATAGCCCATCATTAATTTTTTAAATTGATGATATGCGGAAATGAGAATCAGAGATCTCCTCGCACCTTTCCCCTTCCTAGCCAAGCCACGGAGAGTGGTGCGGGAAAGGCACAGCACCTGAGGGAGGGGGTGCTGGGGTCAGGATACTGCCCGAGGAACAGAGGGAGGAGGGGCTGAGATAAACTAAGAAACTTCCAGTGTTCTTATCCAGTATGGATGGACAGACGGGATGCCAGGCTCGGCTCTGCCCTTGGGCGGGCAGAATCTGTGAGTTCCTTCCTTGCCTGGGGTTCTTTGTCCTCATGTAGACAGTGAGGATGATGCAGCGTCTGCACATCCAGCCCCCTGTGGTCTAGGCAGCACTTTCACATCTGCCATGTCATCTGATTGCCACAGCAGTCTGGTGAAGGGGTCCTTATAGCACCTATTTCGCAGAAGAGGAAACTGAGGCCCCAGAAGAGGACGTGTCACCCAGGGAGCAATGGACAGAGCAGATTGTTGAAGGCAGGTCCTCCAGGACCACCATCTCACCCCTGGGTCATGCTGTGAAAAAGAACACGGGGTTTGGCGACGGCAGG